>JACMZG010000019.1:3475560-3608072 GCA_018340805.1 Microvelia longipes
TTGTGTGTTTTAAAAAATTGTATTAAGATAGGGTATGTCCTCTCTAGTAATATATCTCTATGCATGGAAAGGTGTTTCAAGCCTACCAATGTATTAAGATAGGGTATGTCCCCTCTAGTAATATATCTCTAAGTCTTGGCAGACGTAATGCGTTACTTAAATGTTCATGGAGAGAAAAAGTAAACTATTCAAAGCAGTAACATCTACTTTTCTAAATATTTTGCAGCTGTGAATTACCTACTTTGTAAGACTCCTCAAAAAATAATTTCCTCATTCTCATAAGCGTTTTCTGGCGAAAATCCGCAAACTATCGTAATGTCGATGATTCTGGAGGTAAAACTAGCAATGCATAAGCGCTTGATAAAAGCCACTATATCATATACATGCGGGTCTCTATCTAATTAACATTCTTTCACATTGACGGCAAACTTTCACTAAAAATAGATTTACACGTAACGGGTGTTTTCGGGAAATCGCAAGTCATTCTGTCGTCACCATTACATACTAAGTGTGGTTTATAAACCGAGCTGTTATGACGCGCTGTAATTGGTCAATCGAGGATCTAATCACATTAGGAGGAATAACTTGATTAAGGAAGTTAATATTTGGGTGAAAGTGGTCAGATCTTGGGGGGGCTTTTTATGATACCTACTTTACGAAGTGAACTGAGGTACTCTGAAAAATGTAGTACAAAGATATTATGACGCAATCAGAGCAGTGTGTGAGAAGTTATAACACTAACAGAGTCGCAGACAACACTAACAAAGAACACTTTCGCGGACGACTTTACTTTTATTGTTTTTATTTTCCATAATATAATTGGACACGATTGCAATATTGACACAATGAGGTACGAGGTACCTAACCACTTCAGACTCGCTTCGCTCGTCCTCAGACAGTAAATTTATGCATTTTATTTCCTGCGGTCTCCCATCTAGGCACTAACCTCGCTCGATGCTGCTTAAGATACTTCATTCTCACTTGGGGTTTGGTTGGGGGTTCAACCTCCCTTGTCAGTTGTCGTGTGAATGGGACTCTACCCTGAAACTCTCTAAACTATAGGTTTTTAAAAGATGGGAGTTAAACCCCGTAAACAGTTAAGGTTGAACACGGAATTAAACCTTCCAGCCAAACCCAGCGTGTGAACGAAGTATAAGTAATCCAAAAAATCGTAGATATACCAGCCGTATCGAAATAAAACACAGTTATCTGTGGATTCTCCACAGACGATGTGAAGTTTTAAGCGTTTATAATATATATATAATTTATATATATATATATATATATATATATATATAGTATATATTTATATATATTTATGTTGTGTTGTGGCATGGTTTTTATGTGTGACTGGACCCGCTTCAAATTATTACAAAGAGCTTTCTTTGGGTCACTAAGCCGTCTGGCCAACTTAATTATAATACTTAGTTTAAAAATCCCACATTATATGAGTCAAACTATTCTTTTGTCGAGTTTTTTCCCTTAAGTTGTCTACACTGTATCACAGTGTTGTTTCGTATTCCTAATTTAATATTTAATATTGGTAATGAAATAACTAAGTCACAATATGTGATGTATTGCGTTATAGTATAAAGTTATGGATTTATGCAATAGTAAACGAATAGCAGTCAAAACAAAATAAATTCATACAGAAGGAATTGCAAAATTGTAAATAATTGTGAAAAAATGAAATGGTTTTACACACCATATGGTTTGTTAAAGAGGACTGAATAGTTGCCTTCTGAGGTTATGGAAAGGGAACTTAATTCTTTAGTTCTTGAGGGTTTGCCGAGAAAATTGAATTCACCAGCTTCCAAGGAATTACCGTGTAAATTAAATTTGTTAGCTCCTGAAACTTTCTCAAGGGAACTGAATTAACTACTAAGGCTCTGTCGAGGAAATTATGTTCTTCTATTTCCGAGGCTTTTCCTAAAAAGCTTAATTCTTTAGCTTTAGAGGCTTTGGCGAAGAACTATAATTCTTTAGTTCTTGAGGCTTTGGCGATGAACCTTAATTCGTTAGTTCTCGAGGCTCTAGTGACGAACCTTAATTTGTTAGTTCTTTATGCTCTGGCGATGAACTTTAATTAGTTAGTTCTTGAGGCTCTGGTTAGAAACCTTAATTCGTTAATTCTTGAGGCTCTGGCGAGGAACCTTAATTCGTAAGTTCTTGGGACTTTACCGAGGAAATTCTATTTATCAGCTCCCGAGGCATTACCGTGTAAACTAAATTTATCAACTCTCAAGTTTTTTCAAGAAAACTAAAGTCGTTAGCTACTGAGGCTCTGCCGAGGAAATCAAATTCTTCAACTCCTAAGGGTTATCCGATTATACTAAATTTGTTTTCTCCTGAAGATTTTTGAGGAAACTGAATTCGTTAGCTACTGAGGCTCTGCCGATAAAATAGAATTTGTCAGTTCTCGAGGCTTATCTGAGGATACTAAATTTGATTTCCATAACGATGTACAACTCATCACGCTTCCACGGCAAACACAATATTTTATTTAAGCAATCAATAACGAATTAATAACGTCATATGATTTCTTAAAAAAAAAACATTAATCTATCTAATGAAATAAGAAGTAAAAGTGAAATTGATAATATCGCGTCCATAAACCAGTTTTAAGTTCGGTCCTATGAATCACACGTAGACGCCAACACTGACATAAGTACATACTATGTTATATACACTATGTCAATAATTAACATAACACTGATACAAATTTTACAAAGCAACATCCACAATCAACACATATTATAAGATTCTTCAAAAAACATGGAAAAACTTGTACTCCGAAAAAAATTATTTAGTATTTATTGTTCAACATATATAAACATTTCAAATAAAAATATCCATAAGCTCTAAGAAAACTGATAAAAAAATTAAATTATATATGTTTTACAATGATACACTAATTAATAAAATAATTATAAAATATTTCTAAGTATTCGGGGTACGTTGTATCGTAATTTATGGTAAATAAAATTAAGTTATTTACTTGTCGTATGTTTTTATTGTTATTCACTGACTTACATGTTAGTTTTTTGCGGGATTATACAGTAAGAAGTTGTAGTGTAATTTACATGTAAGATAATTACAGCGTTTAGAAGACAGGAAGCATTTTTGTGTAACGTATTAAATTAGGCAAAATATTCCTTGAATTATAGTACGGTGTAATACATCATGTTTATTAATGAATATTTTGGGGATGGTAATTTTTAATTGCAAGATTATAATAAATTATAATTGCAAATAATTTAATAATTATATAATTGCAATTACAAGTATAAGACAATTATGTCCGTATCATATGTTAAGTGTTATATGTTTATTACTGAATATTTTTAGCTTGAGATTATGGCGAATTTCCTTTTAGAAATAATTGGCAAATGGGAAAGCGTTATGACAGAAGTCGAATGTCAGTTGATAGCGTTCATAACATCATAACATATTTATTATGCTATTTATTTTGATATATATATATAATATAATATATATATAATATATATATATATATATATATATATATAAATAAAATATGTGCGTGTGTATATGTACAAATGTACAATGTTTTAAATACACTGAAGCTACGATGATAACACACACACACATACATGGGCGTAGCCACGGTTGCCTTAATGGGGGGGGGCGTCATATTATATGGTGTATATATAAATATATATATATATAATTATATAATATATATTATATATATATATATATATATATATATATATTATTTATTATATATATAGATGTATTTGATATGTATTTATGTATTACAAACAGTTAAAATAAGATTTATGTTTTTTTAAAAAAATAAAGCACTTAAACAATTAAACAAAATAAAATACAAATATTATTGAACTGAACTAAATATGGCGCCGATTTGAGCTTTTATTTCACTGATAATATCACCACAAAGTTAAAAAAAATCGAACTAAAAAAAAAAAATAATTTTTTAAGACCAAAGTTACGTTTAAGCTCTATATTATTATAAATAAAAATTATAAAATTTAAGTTTAAATTAATTTTATTAAGTTATTTTTTAAAAAATGTTCTTCCTTGTCTGAACCATAGTTTCTATATAATTTTTACAACAACCCTGCTCGGCTAGGGGGGGCCCAGGCCCTCTCTGCCGCCCCCTCTCTGCTACGCCAATGCACACAACACTCAGAAGCCCTTGAAAACACTTTCTTAGGGAGCTGGCAAAAAGGCCCCAACAACGTGGCCTACTTGCCTGGTAGTTACTACCACTCCCCCATATTACTATCACTACTACTAATTCCAGTTTCATCCCGGTTTGGGATTTTTTGCCTTATATGGGATTTTCTTGATTTATACCTACAGTATAAATGAGAAAGAGTAAAAATTAAAAGACTTAAGTAAAATTAAGTTCACTGTGAACAGCCTTTTCATTAACCACAAGGTTAAATGTCTCTTGCCTTGATATTTATTGTAATAATTTTTTTTATGACTTTACTTATAAATTATTCCAATTTATAAATGAATTAACGTAATCTAAATGTTTCTTGTTACAGGTAACTTTCAACTTTGCTGTCTAACTTAGATTGTAAGTTAAAAAATTTGCTGTCTCACCTACACTGTAAGTTACAAATTTCTTATCCCTATTAATTTCAACACGGCCTTATAAATAAATGACTTAGGTCAATGTCATCCATCACTCCTTAATTTAATGACTCAAATTATACCCGAACCGTTTTAAACTCAAAAAAAAATTTAATTCCAACATCACGACGTTAGGTAGAATTAACGTAATACCCAATAGCAGTAGTTATATCTGAAGGGATTAAAAATGTAGCGTTTATGACTAATAGCTCCTATGTTGTATGAGTTATTCATTAAAATGTCGTTAAAATGTCTACCTAGTTATTAATGATGTAATATAATACTTTTGACCCAGGTTTAATCCTTGTTGTGTATGAATGGTCAGTATTTAATCTAATCTTATTATATCCGGGATTTATTGACACTCCTTTTACTATTATTATATTATAGAATATGTGTATTTGTTCTGCTATTCATTTATTTCTGTAGACTTACTCATTTATTTTGTAAGTCTATTCCTGTTCTATTAGATGCTTTTATATACATACATAAATATTAATATAATTATATATAATATATATATATATATATATATATATATATATATATTGATATATATACATGTATATATATATATATAAAGATACAAATTTACATTAACACGCAGAATTAAACAATACAAATACAATACAATACAAACAAGACAAAATTAGACAATATACGATGATCAGCTAAATACAATTTAAAAATTATAGAACTTCGGAAAATAATCCAATTTGGTTGAAATTTGGTTCAAGTGTATACCTTTACGTAATAAATAAGTACACTAAGTTTCGTTTCAATAGGACAAGTATATCTATGAATTTTGGTGGATCATAAAAGTTAAGCAGCATTGAACGTGGTGTTTGCCTAGATAGGTGCTGGATTGAAACGGTTTTTTTTCTACCAGAGACGAGCAAAGCGAGTCGAAGAACGTCTTGCAGTATAATTTTAACGACTAGGTATTCTGAGTCCGAAGTATGGTGGAAAATTCTAAAACTTTGAGAACGGAAAGGTTTCTTTTGCGTCAGGTCTCTAAGGTGTTTTGTAATCAATCAAATGCTAACCACTATATCGTTTGTGCGGGTTTAGTAGGTTAACGAAAATTTCCATTTTCCGCAACACTACGCAAGCTGTTAAGAAGGTCCATACGATTACATAGGTTAGAATTTGAGCTGTCACCGCACGCAACGGACGGACGCATCGCTATCGCAGTATTGTGAATGCACATTTAGTCGGCGGTTCTTTGATATTTGACGCTTCGTGCAGTACCTGGCTTTGTTTTAGATCAGTATTATATTTTATATTTATTAAAATCATAATAGATATTTAAAGAAAATAACACTTATTAAAAAAAAGGAAAAAAAGATACTAATTTTATGAAATTTATAAAACATCCAGTGTTTTTACTGTTATTACTTATTGTAATTTTGCATTGTATTAATAAATCACGTTCGTGAGTTTTTTTTCTACTTCATAATAGAATAATAATTGGTCGGTTTTATAAATTGTTTTTAAGGGCGTTGCCTTTATGATAAATAGAACAAATGGGTTTAAGCGTACTTGACCTTGTCGGTAAAGTTGAAATTTCAGGTCAGAGTCCCTCTTATACTTACAAAATCGCACACACTTACACACGTACCGAGTCGAGCTGTCAGTCTTACTTGTAGTATCCGTGTTCGTGACTCAGCGTCTTTTAACTTCTCCAAATCCACTGGTTGGTTGGATTTAGGTGGGTCTGTGGTTGGTAAAAGGGAGGAGGTAAGAACAGGAGAAAGGAAATAGAGTGGAGCTTGTAGTGTTTTAAAATTCATCTGAGAATCCACTGGTGGTTGGAGTTAGGTGGTGCTGTGGTTGGTAAAAGGAGGAGTAAGAACAGGAGAAAGGAATAGAATGGAGCTTGTAGTGTTTTAATTCATCTGAGAATCCACTGGTTGGTTGGAGTTAGGTGGGTCTGTGGTTGGTAAAAGGGAGGAGATAAGAACAGGAGAAAGGAATAAAGTGGAGCTTGTAGTGTTTAATTCATCTGAGAAATCCACTGGTTGGTTGGAGTTAGGTGGGTCTGTGGTTGGTAAAGGGGAGGTAAGAACAGGAAAGGAAAATAGAGTGGAGCTTGTAGTGTTTAAATTCTCTGAGAATCCACTGGTTGGTGGAGTTAGGTGGGTCTGTGGTTGGTAAAAGGGAGGAGATAAGAACAGGAGAAAGGAAATAGAGTGGAGCTTGTAGTGTTTTAATTCATCTGAGAATCCACTGGTTGGTTGGAGTTAGGTGGGTCTGTGGTTGGTAAAAGAGTGGAGGTAAGAACAGGAGAAAGGAAATAGGGGGGGGGCGGCTTGTAGGGTTTTAATTTATCTGAGAATCCACTGGTTGGTTGGACTTATGGTCTGTGGTTGGCGAAAAGGGAGAAGTGAAGACGATAAGTCTTGCTAAAATGCGGGAAAGCTCCGCGGAAGTTTGGTAATAGGGGGAAGGATAGAAATGAAGAAAAGGAAATTGGGCAGAGTTTGTAGCGTGGTTTGTGAGAAGATTCTGTAATTGTTTCTCTCATAGATTCACCGTAACGGAGAGGTGAGTAAAATCACTAAACTTCTCACCAATTTTTCGTGGTTTTAAAGGGGGGGGGCTAACCCCTTGCTGCACCTTTTTTAGCGAATTTCTATCCTGAAAATTACTCCTATGAGGTTGTTTGATGTTTGGGGAGAGTTGTTCCGGTTTGGGCTTTCTGATATGAACTTAAACTTCAAATTCAAAGGACGGGCTTAGCGAATCCGATTAGGCAAAAAAATTTACGAGATGCCCCGTACCCGATGTTCTTTATGTTTTAATTTCGATTCGATCCCGATTACATTCTTTATTACCTATTGTCAAAGTTGTTTTGAAAGCATTACAATACGCGTATGATATTACCAGCAATTACGATCTCTTAATATCACTAATTTTGTTTTAGGTCTTTAATTCATTGTCCCATATTTCACTATAATTTGTTCAGTAATTGTTCAAATTTGACCTCAATAAGGTTATTTTATGAAAGACATAAGTTTGGACTAATTTTTGTGCCAAGGTTCAAGGTTATCAAAGTTTTATGTGAACTTGTCAATTTTAGGATATTAGACGTTTACTTCCTGTACTCGTGTGATTAGAGTTGAGCTTAATGTTCGACTCGACTCGATGTCGTTAAAGATGATTGTTTCCTTATGAATCCAAAGTGGTTCGGTACGAGCCTATCTCTAGATGGCAACTTATCCCATAATATTAGGTTAAAGTAATGAATTTTTATTTAATATTTAAAATAAAACAATAAAATAATTAAGAAGTGTATATTTTTATTGCCGGTTTACCGAGGCGTCACACAGAGAACACATGTTTTTATTTTGTGCTCAGTTTAGCCAACTTAATACTACAAGTAATATATAAACCAAGTTGGGAAACTCCTATACTAAACTGTGTAAAAAGATCAGACGTGTGATCAGCTGATAGCTGGCTCAAAAATAAAAAATAGCTAAAATTGCATAGAGAGATTATTACTAGAGAGGACCTATAGGTTGAATTTTGAAACATCATAGAGATAATATTACTGGAGAGGCCCTAATCTAGACAGAAGAGCCGTGGATTTCTATGGTTCCTCTCATTTTTTTTTCAAGCAATCATACATATTTTCACTTACACTTATAGTCTAGTGAAAACTGGGAACAAACGTGCTCCCACTGTTAACCAAACCTCCATACACTTTAAACTACAAGGCAGACACACTATAGTATTATAATGAATCTACAATGAGGGTCCTAAATTTTGCTTATATCCAATTTCAT
The DNA here is from genome assembly GCA_018340805.1 of Microvelia longipes. Lineage (NCBI taxonomy): Eukaryota > Metazoa > Arthropoda > Insecta > Hemiptera > Veliidae > Microvelia > Microvelia longipes. The sequence continues at coordinate 3,483,978 of JACMZG010000019.1, forward strand.
TTAGGGTAAGGGATCTTTAACGTGTACCTGACAACGTACAGGCTCGAGACCACCGGCTTTACGTCCCTTCTGAAGGACGTGGTACGCAGAATTTTTATCTCTCTCATAAAAATCCTAGTGACTCCTTTGGATAATGTTAACTATGACCAATACATTATGACAGCTTTCTTGACCTATTGACCATATGTAGGTAATTTTAATACATATAGCTGTTATAGTTTGTGTTAAATGTCAATTCGATTATTAACATGTATGCGGTCATTAAGTTATTATATGGTAAGTTTATTGATAGTTGTAAGGAGTGAACTTTATACTCCTTGAACTCGGGTGAAGTTGGAGCGAGGGAGTTAACATTGAACTGATTCTTTTTAATAACTGTTAAAATAACTTCCAATTGTAGTGTTAAATAACTGTATAAAAAACTTGTTTGTATTCTGTTAAAATAACGTTTGTATTCTGTTAAAATAACTTGCATTTGTATTCTGTTAAATAACTTGCAATTGTGTATTCTGTTAAAAAATTCCAATTGTATTCTTAAATAATTTGCAATTATAAAATAACAGAATGCATACATTTACTGTATTTCAACCAATACATTTGTTGAGATTTCAACGTCATATGATATAGAGAAATATCTCATATAACGTTTGCCGGGTGAGTATAGATCCCATATTGAGCCATCCCAATAAGGGCCTTCATTCATTTGTGCCTTTATTTATTCAATTGGGCCTTCATTCATTCAATTGGGTCTTCATTTATTCATTTGGGTCTCATTCATTCAATTGGGCCTTCATTCATTCAATTGGGCTTTCATTCATTCATTTGGGCCTTCATTCATTCAATTGGCCTAATTTCATTCAATTGGGTCTACATTTATTCATTTGGGTCTCATTCATTCATTTGGGCCTTCATTCATTCAATTGGGCCTTAATTCATTCAATTGGGTCTACATTTATTCATTTGGGTCTCATTCATTCAATTGGGCCTTCATTCATTCAATTGGGCTTTCATTCATTCATTTGGGCCTTCATTCATTCATTTGGGCCTTCATTCATTCATTGGGCCTTCATTCATTTCCTTCATTCATTAAAATCTACTTGAATATAAACTAATTATTATACTATAAAGGTATTGGCTCCGAAAGATAGTGACGATTCCAGCTAGATCCTTGGTACCGAACACGGACGGTATTTAGTGCAAGTAGTTGAGAGAAATGGTATGCGTGCAGGGTACGGGTACAACCAAACTAATTTCACTCTCATACGGGTACAAGGTACAGGTTACGAGGTATCAGGTAATAGAAAGTGTTACACAATAACACAACTCATCTCTGTCTCGAGTCGTGTTTACTACTCATATTGACTATTCACTTCCCACTCTTACCATATAAGCAGAATTTACCTGCAATCGTTCACTCTGATAGTGGACAAGTGTTACAGGGGTCGGAATTTTAATTTATATTTTATAATTTATATAAGGTGAAATAATAAAGATTGCAGGCCCCGACCGGGATCGAACCCGGTCTGTCTGGGTGGCAGGCGCACGCGCTAACCATTGCACCAACGTACTAATTGATAGTGTATATATCAATCACGTACTTAAGTGATATATTTCTATAAAGGATCTTGAATAAAGGGGATGACGGATTAAGGAACATTTCTAACCCCAAGAAAGTTGTATGAGATAGAGAAATAGGAGAAAACATACCTTCCCCTTGGTTATAATAAAAAACGGCACCACTTAGAATAATACTAATATATAGAAGGAGCACTACTGATAACACGAAAAGCCGGTTCACGGTGCAACTAAGTAATGATGCACCCTAACAATATACAATTTTTCTAAAAACAAAGTTGGCAATACTTCCGGTTGCTGAATTATTATGTTCTATTATTAATTAATGATTGATTATTTATAATACTAAATATTAATACGGTGCTTACAATATTTAATGCATTTAAATTGGTAGTTTAACGTATTTATTAAAATTATATATAAAAAGTAGTCCTCGTCAACTAAATAGATTCTTGTATTCCGCCACCCTTTTGCCATCTAAGACCAGTTTTATAAATACTCAGCAGGTGTTTTAAGTTATTATATTTGTTCTTACGATCTTTCTTCATTAAAGACATTTATGACACATATTTAAAATAATGTTTGTTGTCAGGTTGCCATTACTTAGTTGCACAGTCAAAACCGGCTTTCGTGTTATCAGTGGAATTACATTGTGTTTACGGTCCTGTGCTCCTTCTATATGTAGTATTATTCTAAGCGGCACCAAACGCAGGTTATGTAGCAAGGTTGTCGAGTTTGCTTGTAAACTTTCTTCTGTGCTTCTCATGATTGTTACATTTGTGGTGCTTGTTAAGTCATTTGTGCTTATATAATTTTAAATTTTGGAATATACTTTGCCTCTTCAGTGAGTGATAATTTAAGCGTGTTTTGTTATAACCTTCTCAAACAATAAACAATGGAAAACCATTGAGAGGTAAGTTTGCCTTTAAAATTTAAGACCTGCACTGTTATGAAAATTGTAAGCATGCGCAGATTGTACCACGCATGTACTGTTTTGACGTGTGTTCCGTGTTGAATTCTCTCTATTTTTGGTCTTTGATGGGGTCACTTGTTTGTGTGGCAAATCGACTTAGTGCCTCATCCCCTTTATTCAAGATCCTTGTATTATAATACAATGTTTGTTCAGTAAATTTACAAAAAAATTCAGAGTAAAAACAAGCTCGTGAGATTGGAGTTGTAGAGATCCATTATTTAGTCAATGCATGAATTCATTATTAAATGGATAAATTAATTACTTTATTAAAAAAAATAAATGCTGTTATAAATAGAAGAATAAATTAAAAATAAATCGTTGATTAAATTAATCCATTAATCAATGGATAAATAAACAAATTATCAAATGTTTAATTGAATAAATTTATTAAAGAATAATAAAAAAAAACAAAGAAATAAATCGTTGATTAAATGGAATCATTTCAGAATGGAGGAATAAACAAAGGAATATATCGTCTGGAATCCATTAATGAATGGATGAATAAATAATTTATTAAATTGTTGATTAAAGGAATTTATTAATGAATGAATAAATAAACAAATGATTAAATTGTCGATTAAAGGAATCCATTAATAAATGATTAACCTGGTGATTAAAGGAATCCATTAATGAATGAAGAAATGATGAAATTGGTGATTAAAAGAATCTGTTTAAGAATAAATAAACAATGGATTCATTTTTTATTGAATGAATCCATTAAAGGGATAAATAAACAAATGAAATTTTCAATAAATATTTTAACATTTGAATCAATATTTTTAATTGTTTATTACTAAGTATATATTATCTAATAATAGAATGACTGAGCACTTATTGTTCTATTTAATATTTTATTAGTAATAATTGCTAGTTATGATTATTAGTACTTAAAATATATAATAATAATAATAACCATTTATTATAGCAAATAATACACCTTTTCTTGTAAAAAAATAATACATAATTTTACTCTTTAAATTTAACTTTCAAATTCATAAAAAATTATAAACAAAAACTTAAAATAATTAAGTATATATAAGTATTAAGTATTCAGGGTACTTACATTTTATTTGCCATTATCGTATCACTAAATTTTAACTTAAGTTTAAAAAAAACAATCGTACGTTTATTAATTTAAATAAACTAGTTTTTTTAATTTAATTTAAAAAAAATGTTTATTGAAACAGTGGACCTTTCAAACGGTTTCGTTCATTTTATCATCGTTTGTTTGTTTGCTATAAAAGTGTTTTCATATTTTTTTTTAATTTAAAATTTTAGATTAACTACGATGTTTTTAAATTGTTTATTGGTGGGGTTGGTACCGGATTGGTTTGAGGTTGGATTGTGACTGAAGTGTTGTTTGGTTTCAGACCAGGGTTGCCAACCCCTACTTATGAAAGTGGTAGGGTTGGTTAGACTGGTGAAAGGATTTCTATCATGCGTGTTTTTGACGTAACAAAATATACTTATATACTACTGCTAGTATACTAGTTGTATGCCTAGTATACTACTAGAATTTTAGTAGTACGCCTAGTATAATACTAGAATACTACTAGTAGTATGCCTAGTATATTAGTAGTACGCCTAGTATACTACTAGTATACTAGGCGTACTTATAACTATGCTAGGATGTACTAGAATACTAGGCGTACTTATAACTACGCTAGGATGTACTAGTAATTCTACTCAATTTAGGATTTACTAGTAATCCTAATCAACCTAGGATTTACCAGTAATCCTACTTAACTTCGGATTTACTAGTAATCCTACATAATTTAGGATTTACTAGTAATCCCACTCAACTTAGGATTTACTAGTAATCCTACATAATTTAGGATTGAATAGTAATCCTACATAATTTAGGATTTAATAGTAATCCCACTCAATTTGGGATTTACTTGTAATACTGCTCAATTTAGGATTTACTTGTAATCCTGCTCAATTTAAGATTTACTAGTAATCCTACATAATTTAGGATTTACTAGTAATCCTACATAATTTAGGATTTACTAGTAATCCTACATAATTCAGGATTTACTAGTAATCCTACATAATTTAGGATTTACAAGTAATCGTACATAATTTAGGATTTACTAGTATTCCTTCTAAATTTATAAAGCATAATGTGGTAGCAAAAATGAATTGTTAAGATGGAAAGAACGCATTTTAAAGAAATTCGCCCGGCATGCGGTTCCCCGCGGCGGAATTATTTTAAACACTTAAATTTGTTTATTGTGTTTTTTATATTGTTAATTATTCCCATTAAAATTTATGAACCGGATAAACTGTTGTTGTCCTAATAGTGTTAAGATTTTGTTGAATTTAATTATTTTTTTAAATTATTGTGGTTTGAAGCAAAGAATATATATTTTTGTGTTTAGACTTCCTTATTACACAAAGTGGTTTTGTAAAGTTTTGAAAATCATCTATACATCCATTCATTCATGTAATTAGAGTTATATATATATAATATATATAATATATAATATATATATATATATATATATATATATATATATATATAGATATATATATATATATATATATATAAACTTAGGAAATATTACAAGAAAAATGATACACTACAACTGGAAACTGTTGCATTATTTACGAGATATAGCATTTTGGTTGTTACATTCCTCTCCCACAATTACATTCATTATATATGTTCATTACTGCTATATTAACATTTTTATCATACATTATGTTTATAAATAATACTTTAAAAAAATTTCATTGATAAGAGGGCACAAATGAGACTGTTATTTGTTTTATGGTACTATATTTCACCCACACCTGGGCATATTCATGTAAAGATAACAACCTAAAAAGAAAAAACTAAAATTAGTTAAGTACAATTAAGAAGGTAAGAAAGAATTAAAACAATTCATTAGAACCATGGTTTTAATTTATACTTTTAATTTTAGTTAACTTTTTTGCTCTTTGAATTCTTCACTTGATTTACTTCCATAACGTAGTTAGAATATCCTAACGGTTTGAGTAATTTTATTTTTAATTTTTGAATGGCTTATCAGCATGAATGAATTGTTTACAATTTTTCTTACCTTCTTAACTGCAGTTAACTAATTTTAGGTTTTTCTTTTTAGGTTGTTACCTCTACATGAATATGCCCAGGTATGGGTGAAATATAGTATCGTAAAACCTTAGAATAATACTATATATAGAAGGAGCACAGGACCGTAAACACAATTTAATTCTACTGATAACACGAAAGCCGGTTGACTGGTGCCATAGAATAATACTATATATAGAAGGAGCACAGGACCGTAAACACAATTTAATTCTACTGAAAACACGAAAGCCGGTTGACTGGTGGTCATAAGTAGGGGTACCATCCTAACATCAAAACATTATTTTAAGTATGTGTCATAAATATCTATTAATGAAGAAAGATCGTAAAGAACAAATATAATAACTTAAAACACCTGCTGAGTATTTAATAAAACCGGTCTTAGATGGCAAAAGGGTGGCGGAATACAAGAATCTACATTTAGTTGACGAGGACTACTTTTAATATAATTTTAATTAAAAACGTTAAACTACAATTTAAAATGCTTAAAATATTGTAATACACCGATATTTATATTGGTATTTTATGAATAATCAATCATTAATTAATAATAGAACATAATAATTCAGCAACCGAAGTACAAAATTAATTTAGAAAATTAGTTAGGGTGGCAGCATTACTTAGGTGAACCGCCTTTCATGTTATCAGTAGTGCTGCTTCTATATATAGTATTATTCTAAGCATAAAACAAATAACAGTCCCATTTGTGCCCTCTTATCAATGATATTAATACATGGGGACCAATACCTCAATCTATTTAAAATAATTTAATCGTCTGTAGTACCTGAATATTACAAATACGCAGGTTTCGAAAGATGCCCGACAGTTGTATTACGTGTATTCTAAATTGTTGACCTTTTAACACCTTCTAATATCGTAAATGATTCGACGCGGTCGATGGAAGCTCAGAAGAATTTACATTGATTCAACGATTTGTCGGTTGAGCAAGGGCTTTTTAGCATCATTGCTTCATTTCATGGTTCCGGGTTTAAATCTAGTGGAGTGAGAATTAAATTTTTATTGTATCTTAGTGTAGTAATATAGTATCTTAGTATCTTAGTAAATATGATTGAGTCTTAGATCTAAGTGGTGTCTGTGTGCGACTTACAGATCTATGTGAGATATAAATGAGGATAATAGTACAAGAACCGAACCTAAAAATAAGGTTTATTTTCAGAAATATTTGATTTGAAGTTGTACAAAATGAGTCACATTTTGTACAACTACTTAACAAGCACCACACATGTAACAATCACGAGAAGCACAGAAGAAAGTTGAGAAGCAAACTCGACAACCTTGCTACATAACCTGCGTTTGGCGCTTTTTTCATTATAATCAAGGGGAAGGTAAGTTTGCTCCTATTTCTCTATCTCATACAACTTCCATGGGGTCCATGAGAAATTTCCTTAATCCGTCATCCCTTTATACAAGATCTTGGCTTTTTGTGCATTTTTTGGCTATTTAACAAATGTCATAACCTTAGAATAATACTATATATAGAAGGAACACTACTGATAACATGAAAGGCGGTTCACTGGTGCACCTAAGTAATGCTGCCACCCTAACAATATACAATTTTCTAAATACGGGCCTTCGGCCGTAGCCGCTACGCGGCCTCGGGCTTCGCGCCTCGTCCGCTCCACGGCGTCCCACCGGGCCGCTTCGCGGCCGGGGGCCTCCCTGTGGCCGCTTCGCGGCCACATTGTTGTTGGTTTGTATTATGTGTTGTTCTTGTTACATGGCATTTTGCCATGTATCTAGCGAATTTTCACAGCCTTTCCACACAGGCCGCGAAGCGGGCCTGAGAGCTTTCTCGCAAATTTGATTTTGCTAATTGAGATTTTATTCATACTCTATTATTAATAGTATGCTATAATATTAAAATTAAGAAGCATTATTGTGCCGGCAATCGCGCAACAATCGTCACGGAATTCATTCTAGCTACACAAATTTAAAGTCAGACAGCTTTAACTTTCACAGAGTTTTATTGGTATAAGTATCGATACGAAGAAGGAACAACTGTAACATAAAACGTCCCGTTTTCGGCGAAAATAATCGAAACAAGAACCGTAAAAAACCCATTTGAACCTTGGTTAGAACCCGTAAAAGAATATTTTACCGTCTAAACTAATAAATTTTGAAACCGAATCAAAAAACTAGAATAAAATACGTCAAACATAATTCTTCATTGAAACACCTGACAGTGTTGTCCTAAACAAAAACATTAAAAAAACAAAACAAATATAGATAAAAATAAACCTAGCGGCGGCCGCGACAATTACAAACAAAAATATATTCATGATTTTAGTTTTTAAATAAAAATGCCGTTTCCGTCACTAAAGATTGCCTGACTGAGCTCAAACCGGTCGCAATCGTTTTAGAATGACTTCGACCATATAAAGACTACTTCGAGGTTCTTCCGCTTTACGGGCCTGCTTAGCTCGCGTGGTTTAGTGGAAGCCATTTTGTCCTGTCTCTCTGGGACAGCAGGCTTACCAGAATGGAGCAAGAGTAGAGGCCCTCTTTTAATACTATATCACCACCTCTAACACTACTGAACCCAACAGATATCGTACGAGTCTTTGACCTAGACGTATACATATATACAAGATTATATATATATGTATACCGTTTGCGCCATTTGTGATGGTTCGATTGAGCTGAAATTGGTCTTAATCGACTCAGCTAGCCGTCTACTTTAATACGAGATACCTTGTTTTAAAGCCATTTCAAGTTTCAAAAATTTTTTTTTTCATGACGTCATAACTTTGGTTGATGACGTCATAATGTTTTTATAAACAATAGCTCGTAACCTCCTCGACATCTCGCGATTGCAAAGTTTCGTTTCAATTTGAGAACGCCTTCGAGGAGTTATCGTTCGCCATACGAAAGGGTAGAAACTCTTACATACATATATATATATATACATAATATAATATATATATATATATATATATATATATATAATATATATATTAAACTTTTTTCGGACATACTTTTTTGTTATCAGGAAGCCAATAGGAACCGATTCCGCTCACTCCCACCTCAACTTCCGTCATCCGAACAACCTCATAAGCGTCATTTTTCATAATGAAATTTCGCTAAAAAAAGTTGGCAATACTTCCGGTTGCTGAATTATTATGTTCTATTAATTAATGATTAATTATCAAAAATACTAATATAAATACCAGTGTATTACAATATTAAAAGCATTTTAAATTGTAGTTTAACGTATTTATTAAAATTATAATAAAAGTAGTCCTCGTCAACTAAATGTAGATTCTTGTATTCCGCCACCCTTTTGCCATCTAAGACCAGTTTTATTAAATACTCAGCAGGTGTTTTAAGTTATTATATTTGTTCTTTACGATCTTTCTTCATTAATAGATATTTATGACACATATTTAATAGTTATTTATGTAACTAGGCAGGAAAGAGGAATTTTGCTGACTAGTTTAATTTTGCCCGAGCCGAAGGCGAGGGTGGGCTATAGAAATTACCTTGCAGAGGCGAAGCCGAGGCAGGTAATTACATTTTGTCTGCCGAGGTGCACCCGAGGAAAATAGTATATACGTCTCAGTAATGTTACCTTTCCTGCCTTGTTGCATACAATATTTTATCTGCTCACTTATTATAAAACATTCTGGCGCGGTGGTCCGCATGTCGGGCGAATTTCCTTTGGATGCGAGCTCTCAAACCCAGAGTACCTGGGTTCAAATCCTAGTAGGGACAATAATTTTTATCGTTTTTAGCGGAATTTCCTTTGGGAATAAAATTCGCTAATGGGATAGGCGTCATGGCGGAATTCGAACCTCGGACCACGACAAAATCCGTTTCAGAGGTCCCTAATGACGAAAAAATAAGTTTCGCGAGACTTTATATATATATATTATATATATATATATATATATATAATATATATATATATATATTATATATATATATATAATATATATATATATATGTATTTCTAGACACTTTCTTGTAAACACTCTATTTTCGAACGGATAATATTTTTTAACCACTTGGTACAAAAATCAATCTTGGGAGAGGACACGAACCCTATGAAAACCAGGTTTTGGTGACGTCATTAACCCGGTTTGCTGAGTCAGCGAAATTTTCAAAAAATGGCAAAATTCAGGGTTAATATTTTTGCCGCGAAAAGGTCAATATTTATGTTAACTCATTTTGTCTGTATTTTCCAAAGGAAATGCGCTAAAACCTTTAAAGATAACTGACCAAGCTTAAAGATAAGTAACTAAGCTTTAAACTAGTGCAAGTAATGTGCGTACTTCTAATTTAGAGCATAGTTTTGTACAACCAACTGGATAATTATGGCATTTCCTTTGGGAAAATACAGACAAATGAGTTACGAGCAGTGCTTGACAATTGAGTAACTGCTTAGGTTTAAAGCATGAACCGGAACCACGCAATGGCATGGTTCTTGATAAGCAAGAAATGGATTGTTTAGCACGGAAACACGCATTCTAAATGAAATCGCCCGACAGCGGACCACCGCGCCGGAATTATTTATTTACTAGTTGTAAACTTATATAATGTAAAAAGCACGGAAACACGCATCCAAAGGAAATTCGCCCCGACATGCGGACCACCGCGCCAGAATTATTTTCTAGTTAAACTTATATTAGGTAAAAAAAACGATAAAAAATTATAGACCTTCCAGGATGTGAACCAGGGACTCTGGTTNCTTACGGGCCTGTTAGCTCGGCGTGGTTTAGTTGGGAAGCCATTTTTTGTTCCTGTCTCTCTGGGACGGCGGCTACAGAATGGAGCAAAAGAGTAGAAGGCCCCTCTTTTAATTATATCACCACCCTCTAACACTTACTTGAACCCAACAGATATACGTACGGAGTCTTTGGACCTAGACGTAACATATATACAAGATTATATATATATGTAACCGTTTTGCGCCATTTGTGATGGTTTCGATTGAGCTGAAATTGGTCTTCAATCGACTCAGCTAGCCGTCTACTTTAATACGAGATAACCTTTGTTTAAAGCCATTTCAAGTTTCAAAAAATTTTTTTTTTCATGACGTCATAACTTTGGTTGATGACGTCATAAATGTTTTATAACAATAGGCCTCGTAACCTCCCGACATCTCGCGATTTGCAAAGTTTCGTTTGCAATTTGAGAACGCCTTCGAGAGTTACGTTCGCCATACGAAAGGTAGAAACTCTACATACATATATATTAAATATATATATATATATATATATATATATATATAATATATATACATATATATAAACTTTTTATGGACATACTTTTTTGTTATCAGGAAGCCAATAGGACCGATTCCGCTCACTCCCACCCTCAACTTCCGTCATCCGAACAACCTTCATAAGCGTCATTTTCATAAGAAAAATTCGCTAAAAAAAGTTGGCAATACTTCCGGTTGCTGAATATTATGTTCTATATTAATTAATGATTAAGTATTCATAAAATACAAATAAATATCCAGTGTATTACAAATTAAAAGCATTTTAAATTGTATTAACGTATTATTACAATTATAATAAAATAGTCCTCGTCAACTAAATGTAGATTCTTGTATCGCCATCACTTTTTGCCATCTAAGAACCAGTTTATTAAAATACTCAAGCAGGTGTTAAGTTATTATCTTTGTTCTTTACGATCTTTTCTTCATTAATAGATATTTTATGACACATATTTAATAGTTATTATGTAACTAGGCAGGAAAGAGGAATTTTGCTGACTAGTTTTTTAAAATTTTTGCCCTCCGAGCCGAAAGGCGAGGGGTGGGCTATAGAATACCTGCAGAGGCGAAGCCGAGGCAGGTAATTTACATTTGGTCTGCGAGGTGCACCCGAGGGGGAAAATAGTCATATACGGCTCAGTTAATGTTACCTTTCCTGCTTGTGCATACAATATTTCATCTGCCTCACTTTTATAAAACATTCTGGCGCGGTGGTCCGCATGTCGGGCGAATTTCGCTTGGATGCGAGCTCTCAAACCCAGAGTACCGGGTTTCAACCTAGTAGGGACAATAATTTTTTATCGTTTTTTTAGCGAATTTCCTTTGGGAATAAAATTCGCCTAATGGGATAGGCGTCATGGCGGAATTCGAACCTCGGACCACGACACAAATCCGTTTCAGAGGTCCCTAATGACAAAAATAAAGTTTCGCGAGACTTTATATATATATATATATTATATATATATATAATATATTATATAATATTATATATAATATATATATATATATATATATATATATATAAATATATGTATTTCTAGAACTTTCCTTGTAAACACCCTATCTTTCGAACGGATTAATATTTTTTAACCAAACTTGGTACAAAAATCAATCTTGGGGAGGACACGAACCCTATTCGAAAACCAGGTTTTGGTGACGTCATTAACCCGGTTTGCTGAGTCAGCGAAATTTTCAAAAAAGTCGGCAAAATTCAGGCGTTAATATTTTTTGCCGCGAAAAGGTCAATATTTATGTTAACTCATTTTGTCTGATTTTCCAAAGGAAGCGCTAAAACCTTTAAAGATAACTGACCAAGCTTAAAGATAAGTAACTAAGCATAACTAGTGAAGTATCTAGTGCGTACTTCAATTAGAGGCCATAGTTTTGTAACAACCAATGGATAATTTATGCGCATTTCCTTTGGAAAATACAGACAAAATGAGTACGAGCAGTGCTGACAATTGAGTAACTGCTTAGGTTCTAAAGCATGAACCGGAACCGACGCATGGCATGGTTCTCATAAGCAAGAAATGGATTGTTTAGCACGGAAACACGCATTCTAAATGAAATTGCCCGACAGCGGACCACCGCGCCGGAATAATTATTTACTAGTTTAAACTATATAATGTAAAAAAGCACGGAAACACGCATCCAAAGGAAATTCGCCCGACATGCGGACCACCGCGCCAGAATTATTTTCTAGTGTAAACTTATATTAAGGTAAAAAAACGATAAAAAATTATAGACCCTTCAGGATGTGAAACCCAGGACTCTGGGTTGAGTGGTCGTATTGACCGGACCACTGGCATTCAACTCAGAGGCCCAAAAAACATTGAAAACGACACCCTAACTCGAAATTTAATTTTCAACGACCGTAATTTTGGTTTTCTATAATTTTTGTGGTTTTTTCGACTTTTTGGTAACTTAAAGTGGTCGTATCGACTTTGGACCGGTTTCATTCGATTCAGACGCCCAAAATACATAGAAAACGACACCCTATCGAAATTTATTTTTTATCGACCTAAATTTTGGTTTGGGTAATTTACAATGGTTTTTTCGACTTTTGGTCACTTAGAGTGGTCGTATCGCCTTCGGACTGGTTTCATTCGATTTAGCATCTCAAAAAACATAAATGATGACCTTTTTCGCGGCAAAAAAATATTAACCCTGAATTTTGTCGAATTTTTGAAAATTTCGCTGACTCAGCAAACCGGGTTAATGACGTCACAAAACCTGGTTTCAATAGGGTTCGTGTCCTCCCCAAGGTTGATTTTGTACCAAGTTTGGTTACAAAATATTAATCCGTTCGAAAGATAGAGTGTTTACAAGAAAGTGTCTAGAAATACATTATGTATATATATATATATATATATATATATATATATATTATATATATATATATATATATATATATATATATATATATATATATATATATATATATATATATATATATATATATATATATATATATACTATATATATATATATATATATATCATATATATATATAATATATATAATATACATAATATTATATATATATATAATATATATATATATATATATATATATATATATATATATATAGTCTCGCGAACTTATTTTTTCGTCATTAGGGACCTCTGAAACGGGATTTGTGTCGTGGTCCGAGGTTCAAATTCCGCCATGACGCCATCCCATTAGGCGAATTTCCAAAGGAATTCGCTAACAAACGTCCAATTAACTCCATATTTATCGTCGTCATTGAATTCATCCATAGCTTCACACTTTTACTCAAATGTAAAGCTTTACAAATAAACACACAAAAATTGTCAATTAGAACACCTTTTAAAAACGAAAAAAAAATTAGTCGATGACAAAAACGGAAACAAACATGAATGTTTTTAAAGAACCTCATTGAAGGTTTACACAGAGTTTTTTGAACACGCTACATTACAGTAATGCGGCAATAATGAATACTTTTACGTCCTAGGAGTTTTTTTACATCATTATTGTCCTCGGAGGTGAAAAGTACTAAATAACCTCCTATAACAATAATGATGGCTTCTCTCCTAAAAAAACGGTTCCAATAAAGTGCTCAATTACGTACTACCTCCAAAAAAATTTTTTTGTTGTCAGGTTGGCAGCATTACTTAGTGCACCAGTCAACCGGCTTTTGTTTATCAGTGGAATTACATTGTGTTTACGGTTCCTGTGCTCCTTCTATATATAGTATTATCTAAGGTCATAACTTTAGTTGTATCTATCTTCTTTAATATGAGGGAAAGTATTTTATTTGTATGAAATATAAACCATATTTATGTTTTTTTCCTGACCGGGATTGAACCCTGGCCGACTAGGTGGAAGCCTGACGCTCTAACTGTTACGCCACAGGTATCCCCTAATTTGTGGTGACAATTCTATTTATTATAAATCCCATATAAAAAAAAACTGCTGTAATATATTTAACAGTTAAGTTCTTTATTAGACTGTTACTTCGAGATCATGCATAATACAGATTTTAATGTGACGTGGTTAGGTGGGTGACTTGCGTTAAATTAATGTTATCTAACTAACTCTAATGAATGATGAGGTTATAATGCGGTCACATTATTTAGATGACAGTGGGTTTGTGGGTCCATTAATATCCCACTTATTCGCCCACAATGCTCTGAAATAATCTGACAATCAGGTCATATTTCACGGATTGTCCAAAAGTCAGGCCTAAAAAAATGTGACTCATTTTGTACTACAAACCAATTTTTCTAAAATTATACCTTTAAGTATGAAGGAAAAGCATAGTCTGCCTATCCAGAGTGGAGCCTTCATATGATTGCGCTCGTTTAAAATTTTATAAAATCCCACAAATTTCAGTTTTGTAGAAATAAGTGGTTCCCTTTAGGTCGTGTGCAAAACAGGGAGAGAACATTTTTTAAACCTGATAAACTTTATTATAAAACGAGTGTTTTCGTTAAAATCGGATAACTACAACTAAAGTATAATTTTGATACTACCGATTTGCAAAACATGAAAGTTGACACAATATAATTGTGTCAACAATTATATTGTGTCAACTATGCTTGTTTTGCAAAACTCGGTAGTATCAAAATAATATATGCTTTGCTTGCCATGCATGATGGCAGTAAAAAGCACCGCTCGTCTCTGGTAAATACTTCACATTATATTCTTCGGAATTAATGGAAGGTCAGAGTGAGTTCAGGCTCTGTCGGCGCCCTGATGAGTTAGACGTAACTAAACAGAGTGGGACATGACATTATGTCGAGCCATCAAGTATGACGAATGTCGAATGATGGCTCATCCCAGATGTAGCATTGCATTTTGCTTGTTACATTTCCTTGGTGTCTCTCGCGCAATTATATTGTGTCAACAACTAAAGTTATTTTAGTGATTAACTTTGGTTGCCGATTGTGATGATTAAACACTCGTTTTATTGTATCAGCTTTAAAAAATGTTCTCTTCATATTTGCACACAACCTACAGGGAACCACTTATTGTAAGAAAACTGGAATTTGTGTGATTTCCTAATATTTTGAGCGAGTGCATTCATATAAAGGGCTCCACTCTGGATAGGTAGACTATGCTTTTACTTCATAATTTAAGGTATATTTTCAGAAATATTTGGTTTGAAGTTGTACAAAATGTGACTCATTTTGTACAACTTCAAACCAAATTATACTGAAAATAAACCTTATTTTTAGGTTTGGTTCTTGTACTATTATCCTCATTTATATTTCGCTCACTGACACCTCTTAGACACTATAAAAAATTAATTCTCACTCCACTATATTTAATCCAGGAACCATTAAATGAGTCACATTCTTTAGGCCTAGCTCTTGGACTAACAGGTATGCAAAGTTATATTTAAATACGCCTGGTTTTTGTCAGTTCTTAATTTACAGCTGACTGGACAGTTTTTTTTCTCTTCATTAATTTTTATATTTATTACAAGGCTTTCAACCTTTATGGTCATCATCAGTGGCGGTAAAAATGAGGCTAGTTTGTTTTAAGGTCAACTATTTACTATAGTAATCGCATTGGTGTCTTATTTTCCCCTGGTCAGTAGGTGTATGGGTGACCGTTGCAGTGAAACTAATTTTTTAAATAAATATTTTTTTTTTAAATAATTTTTCTCTTCCCACAACAGTTGACCTTAATGTTTTTCTTATCTGAGGATGGGCCATGCGAAACTCATGATTCAGTAAATTTTAAATTAGGCGTTTTTTTATATTCAGAGGACTACCGAAGCGAAGCGAGTCCGAAGCGTAGCGAATCCGATACATTAAGTAAACGTCCGAGGTCTTAACCCGATTTTTTATTGATTCCTTTCTCTGTTACTGCAACAATTAAAATTATAAAATATCAAATTTAGCAAGTATTTTTTTTTTAAATTTGAAATTACAAAATCTAACCGCTTAGACTCAAGTGGTTTATTGCTAGCTTTTATAGCATAACCTAAGCGTTGAAACCTTTACTGCAGCAGTAATAAAATCTTCAGCTACACAATAATTGCAATTTTATTGCTTTATATTGTTTTAACCTTCACCTTAAAAACCATTAAACATTTCATTCTTGCTTCGCCAACAATCTATTGATTGACATATAACAACTGATCAAATTTTATGAATTTTGTTATAAAATAATTTGTAAAGTACAGCTTGAAAGAACACAAAAAAACTACAACTTTCAAAATTATTGAATTAAAAGTAGTTTACTTGTTATATTTAAATTTGGAGTAAGTACTTTCAAAAAGAATGTATGTATATATATAATATATCATATATAGTTCTTCTGTATTGGGGATCCGAAGTTCAAATAAATTATTTTTTTATTAGAATGGCGAATAATTCTTTTTAATTTATAGTTAAAAGATAATTTAAGTAATTATTTTCGAATTATATTTAATTCGGTGTAATTTCTATTAGTGCCTCTAATTTAATTAATTCTTTCACTTTTCTTAATTCTTGTTTTTTTTTTAGTAATTTTATATTTGGTTTAGGATTGCCTTAATAATGAATATATAAAGGAAACAGTTTTTTTTCTCTTCACTCATTATTATATTTATTACAAGGCTTTTAACCTTTATGGTCATCATCAGTGACGGTTAAAATGAGGCTGGTTTGTTAAATGGTCAACTATTTACTAGTAATCGCGTTGGTGACTACTGGTCTTATTTTCCTCACCACTGATAATTGCCGTGACAGTTAAAACCTAGCTTTGAAATAAATACAATAATTAGTGGAGAAAGAAAAAATTAGTGGCGAGAGGTTAAAATAAGAGTGCGCAGTTTATGAGTAGGTAAAGAGTTAAAATAATGAGTGAGTAGAGAGAAATACATTATGATAGGTAGATATTATAAATGAGTGGAGAGAGAAAAGTTAAAATAATGAGTGGAGTAGAGAGAAATAACAATGTATGAGTAGGTAAAGATATGTATAATGAGTGGAGAGAGAAAAGTTTAAAATAATGAGTGGAGTAGAGAGAAATACAATCATGAGTAAGTAGAGATATGTTATAATGAGTGGAGAGAGAAAAGTTTAAAATAATGAGTGGAGTAGAGAAAAATACAATTATGAGTAGGTAGAGATAAGTTATAATGAGTGGAGAGAGAAAAGTCTAAAAAATGAATGGAGTGGAAGAAATACTATTATGAGTAGGGAATAAATAAATAAATACATTTTATGTACATTGAGTACAATTTAAAAGTACAATGGCAACATGTCATTGTAATGTTAAAATACAGTTCACTGCAATGTTTTTCTCTTCCTATATCAGTTCACGGAGAATATTTGTTTTCTCTACAACTTGCAATATGAGATAAGAAGTCAAACTGTAAGTCCTCGTCAGCTTTCTAATTACGCAATATTTTCAGACGTGGGTCTAGTTTTTATGCTAAATTTCGTCAATTTCAATACCAAAGGCAAAAAACAGGTTAAATTTAATAAATATCTGATACTTGAGGACTTAATTGACAAACTTAATTCTTGACATGTTATGAAAGTAACCTGATAAATATGGGGTTAAGTTAGGTAACGTCATTGAGACTCTAATTTCAAAATTTTTGGTACTGGCAGGTAATTCTGGATTTTTTAACCGATTAAAAAAACAATATTTAAAAAAAAAACAATGGATTTTTAATTATTTTGAAAATGGTTATTTGGAACTTGACCGTAAATGATAGGAAACCAAGCGGTTCTGAATCCGGTGTGATTTTGTAGATTTTCCGGTTATTTACCATATTTTTATCGAGTTTTTGGTCACTTAAGAGTTGTCGAATCGACGACGGACCAGTTTTATTAAATTCAGCGCTCCC
This sequence comes from Microvelia longipes, assembly GCA_018340805.1. NCBI lineage: Eukaryota > Metazoa > Arthropoda > Insecta > Hemiptera > Veliidae > Microvelia > Microvelia longipes. The sequence continues at coordinate 3,502,171 of JACMZG010000019.1, forward strand.
GAAAACATTGAAACGAAACTATATCCGCAATTAGTTGTTTATATTAGCTTTAATTTTGGTTTACTTTTTTTTTAAAAAAAGCTAAATACAATTTAATATTCCCGTATCGGGATCGAACCTGGGCTGTCTGGGTGGTAGGCGCGCGTGCTATCCATTAGACCATTGGGACTTCCGCAGATCAAAACGTAATTAATAATTGAAAGCTATAGTCCAAGAGCCGGACCTGAAAATATGACTGATTTTGCACTACTATAAACCAATTTTTTTCTAAAAATATACCTTAAATTATAAAGGAAAAGCATGGTCTGCCTATCCAGAATGGAGCCCTTCATATGCGCTCGCTCAAAATAAAAGAAAATCGCACTAATTCCAGTTTCCTTGTAATAAGTGGTTCCCTGTAGGTCGTGTATAAAACATGAAGAGACATTTTTAAAGCTGCTAAAATTTGCTATTAAACGAATGTTTTTTCGTCAAAATCGGATAAATACAACTAAAGTATATTTGTTAAATGGCTGAAAAAATACCATTTTCATTTTACCAAATCTTTGGAAAATTTTTCCAAAGATATTTGCTGACTGCATAAATTAAAATTTTTTTTAGTGTTTTTGAAAGAGCCATAACTTTGGTTGCTGATATCCGATTTTGATGATTAAACTCTCATTTTATAGAACGTTTTATCAGCTTTAAAAAAATGTTGTCTTCACATTTTGCACACGACCCACAGGGAACCACTTATTTCAAGAAAACTGAAATTTGTGCGATTTTCTAAAATTTCATGAGCTATCATAAAAAGGGCTCCACTCTGGATAGGCAGACTATGTTTTTCTTCATAATTAAGTATATTTTCAGCATAATTGGTTTAAAGTAGTACAAAATAAGCTCATTTTTCTCAACTCCGGCTCTTGGACTAACAGGGGTCTCTAAAAAATTTTAAATCATTTAGCAAATCTATAAAAATAACCGCTAATAAATAAAAAAAGTTTTTTCCGGTCTTGCTGATTTTGTGTGAGGTCCAAATCTGAATAATTGGCTAAATCATTCCGGTTGTTAGCAGGAACCAAGGTGTGTATTCAAGGTGAAAGTGATGACCAGTGTGTTAAAGTTTTATTTTGATGAGAAGTTAGTTAAGATTTAAAGGAGTCTTGGTCATTTGTTTTAACTGTTTCCTGATAATAAGATTTATTTAAAGATCACCTGCTATAACTAAAATTTAAATTTCTTGCCTATACACAACACATTTACACACACACAAATTAATATATAATATATAATAATATAATATAATATATTAATATATATATATATATATATATATAATATTTGTGTGTGTGTGTATAAATGTATAAATATTTATGTAAATAGAATACAAACAATATACTCTTAAGAATCAGACACAATATTAAAGACAGAGACACAAAAATAAATTAAAATAAATAGGAACCGAGGTACCTCGGAACTTTTCCTCGTCACATCGGATTCGCTACGCTCACCTCCCTGCTTCGCTTTCGTATTTTAAAATAAATAAAATAAAAATAAATAAATAAAAATATAATTAAAAAATAAATACATAAAAAAAATAAATATATATTAATAAAATAAAATAATAAAAAAATAAATAAAATAATAAAATAATAAAATAAATAAATAAATAATAAAAATAATAAAAAGTAAATAAAATAAAATATAAAATAATAATGAAAGTATGAAAAATTTTGAGAATTTTTGTGACAGAAGTTCTGTACTCCATACTCGTGCGCCGCAGTGAGCCTACTCCTTATATCTAATGCACATTGTGTAGGTGCATATATGCACATGTATAGGTGCATATATGCACATGTATAGGTGCATATATGCAGATTAATGCATCTGAATATAATAACTTTGTAAAATAGAGAAAAAAAAGTAGCATAAATTTATAATTTGAAGTACACAAAATCAATAATATGTAATGAAAATTTAAATTCTGAATCAATTTAAGTTACGTAACAATTAAATTATTAAACCTACCTGTATTATTTTTTAATTAAAATTAATCAAAGACAATTATTTACAATATTTTTTTTTAACATTTTTAAATTCAAATTGAAAAAAAAATTATTAGTGTTAAAAATAAAATTTGAAAAAAAATGTCGCAAAAAAATTAATTTCGTGAAATCAATAATTCCTTCTATGGGTTTGCTAATTTGTTTTTTAATAAACAGTTTAATTTATTTTTAATTATCAGTTGTGGTTATTTTTAATAAATGGTTAGATTGAAGCGAGCGGAGTTATTTGTCACCAGGGTTTTGCGAAACGGTAGTTGACCGATTTCGGACTCGACAACCAATTAATATTAATAGTTAAGAGGAGAGATTTGTCGGGATTATATAATTATTTAAATTTTAGTTGTTGCTTAACAGTTGATTAGTGTGTAGACATGAGAGGTCATATGAGAAATATGCATTTGTAGTATAACTTAGCTAGAGGTAAAGTAGTATATAAACCAAGTAGGGAAACTCCTATCCTGACACTAAATTCAGACCTGTCCGATCAGCTGATAGCTGGCTCAAAAACCTTAGAATAATACTATATATAGAAGGAGCACTACTGATTACACGAAAGCCGGTTCACGGTGCACTAATAATGCTGCCACCCTAACATTACATTGCTAAAAAAAAAGTGCAATACTTCCGGGTTGCTGAATATTTGTATATAATTATATGTTAATTATTCATAAAATTATTCTAAAATAAATATCTGTGCATTACATTATTTATTTGAGGTAATGCACCGTTTTAAGTAATTTAAACGAACATAGTATTTAAAGATTCACACTTAAACCACTTTATTTGTGGATAAATGTATTTCATACACAAATGAAACATTTTAAACTAAACTGCAAATAAATGCAATAAAAACAAAAATTTTTGAGTACTGTAAATAGTTTGTTTACATTACTAGGTTATAAAGATTATTACTAGAGGTAGCATAATAAAAATAATAATAAATAATAATAATAATAATAATTAATGCCCGTTTAGAGTTAGCGGCTAATCAGGGATAACCCTTGAGGAAACACCTCGAGTAGAAAGTAGCAACGCGTTACGCTCTAAGTGAATTCTAAAGTTGGCAATAATTTATCTAAACAATAATCTTCAATAAACTGAGAGCGTAACCTGGGATGCGAACCCCAGACCTTTAGTGGTTTTAAGACTTTAGTATAAAGAAAACGCCTTAACGACCTCGGCCACGGAGGCGGCTTAGGCAGACCCTATCTTAATACTTGAAGGCTGAAACACTTTAATGCATAGAGAATATACTAAGGGGCATACCCTACCTAAATACATTGAAGGCTGAAAATCTCCAGCATAGAGATATATACAACTAGGCATACCCATTTAATACATGAAAGCTTGAAACATCTTTCCAGCATAGAGAATATACTAGACTAGCCATACCCAATCTAATACATGAGAGGCGGAACATCTTCCAGGCATAGAATATATACTAGAGGGCATACCCCTATCTTAACATTGAAAGAGCTGAAACATCTTTCCAGCATAGAATATATTACTAGAGGACATACCCTATCTTAAGAGAGGCTGACACATCTGAGAGAGATATTTCTACTTAAGACTAGCAACCTATCTAATACAGAGGCTTGAAACACTTTCCAGCAAAGATATATTACTAGAAGGCCATACCCTAGTCTTAAACATTGAGAGGCTTAAACATCTTTCCAGGCATAGAGATATATTACTAGAGGAGCATACCCTATCTTAATACATTGAGAACTTGAAACATCTTCCAGCATAGAATATATTACTAGAGGGACATATCCTATCTAAATATATTGAGAGGCTTGAAACATCTTCCATGCATAAGAGATATATACTAGAGGGACATATCCTATCTTAATAATTGAGAGGCTTGAAACATCTTCCAGGCATAGAGATATATACTAGAAGAGACATATCCTATCTTAATACATTGAGAAGGCTTGAAACATCTTTCCAAGGCATAGAGATATATTACTAGAGGGGCCATACCCTATCTTAATATATTGAGAGGCTTGAAACATCTTTCCAGGCATAGAGTATATTCTAGAGGGGCCAACCCTATTCTAATACATTGAGAGGCTTGAAACATCTTCCAGGCATAGAGATATATTACAGAGGCCATACCCTATCTTAATACATTGAGAGGCTTGAAACATCTTTCCATGCATAGAGATATATTACTAGAGGGGCCATACCCTATCTTAATACATTGAGAGGCTTGAAACATCTTTCCATGCATAGAGATATATTACTAGAGGGGACATAACCTATCTTAATACATTGAGAGGCTTGAAACATCTTTCCAGGCATAGAGATATATTACTAGAGGGGACATATCCTATCTTAATACATTGAGAGGCTTGAAACATCTTTCCAGGCATAGAGATATATACTAGAGGGGACATAAACCTATCATAATACATTGAGAGGCTTGAAACATCTTTCCATGCATAGAGAATATACAGAGGGACATATCCTATCTAATACATTGAGAGGCTTGAAACATCTCCAGGCATAGAGATATACTAGAGGGGCATACCCTATCTTAATAAATTGAGAGGCTTGAAACATCTTTCCAGCAATAGATATATTACTAGAGGGCATACCCCTATCTTAATACATTGAGAGGCTTGAAACATCTTTCCAGCAATAAATATATTACTAGAGGGCCCATACCCTACTTATATATTAAGCTGAACATCTTCCAGAAGAGATATATTACTAGAGGCCATACCCTATCTTAATATATTGAGAGCTTGAAACATCTTCCAGCATAGAGATTATATACTAGAGGGCCATACCCTATCTTAATAATTGAGAGGGAAACATCTTTCTAGAGATAATTTACTAGCCATAGAGATATATAGAGATACTAGAGGGGGCATACCCTATCTAATACATTGAGAGGCTTGAAACATCTTCAGGCATAGGGATATATTACTAGAGGGCCATACCCTATCTTAATACATGAGAGGCTGAAACATCTTTCCAGGCATAGAGATATATTACTAGAGGGGCCATACCCTATCTTAATACATTGAGAGGCTTGAAACATCTTTCCAGGCATAGAGATATATTACTAGAGGGGCCATACCCTATCTTAATACATTGAGAGGCTTGAAACATCTTTCCATGCATAGAGATATATTACTAGAGGGGACATAACCTATCTTAATACATTGAGAGGCTTGAAACATCTTTCCAGCATAGAGATATATTACTAGAGGGGCATATCCTATCTTAATACATTGAGAGCTTGAAACATCTTTCCATGCATAGAGATATATTACTAGAGGGACATAACCTATCTTAATACATTGAGAGGCTTGAAACATCTTTCCATGCATAGAGATATATTACTAGAGGGGACATATCCTATCTTAATACATTGAGAGGCTTGAAACATCTTTCAGCATAGAGATAATATACTAGAGGGGCCATACTATCTTAATACATTGAGAGGCTTGAAACATCTTTCCAGGCATAGAGATATATTACTAGAGGGGCCATACCCTATCTTAATACATTGAGAGGCTTGAAACATCTTTCCATGCATAGAGATATATTACTAGAGGGGCATACCCTATCTTAATACATTGAGAGCTTGAACATCTTTCCATGCATAGAGATATAACGAGGGGAATACCTATCTTAATACATGAGAGGCTTGAAACATCTTTCCATGCATAGAGATATATTACTAGAGGACATATCCTATCTTACATTGAGAGCTTGAAACATCTTTCCATGCATAGAATATATTACTAGAGGGGACATAACCATCTAATACATTGAGTCTCAAATCCTTTTTTTAGGCATAGAGTTTTGTTACTAGATGGTGTATAGGAGGTTGTTTCCATAGCAGCTTTACATCTTTCCAGGCATAGAGATATATTCCATTTTTTTTTTTTTTTTTTTTTTTTTTAATTTACCATAACAGTATCCCTGTTATGGCTCTTTATTTTCTAAACATGCACCGCTTTCGCATAACATGTTGATCTTTTATCTTCTTTTTTTTTTTCATTTTCATTTTATTTTAGTTGTAGCATTTGGTTCAAGAATAATTATGATTCTTTTTTATTTTTATTTTTTCTAATAAGATATATTCCATTATCGATACTTTAGTTACATAATAATCGAAGTAAAGCTGAATTAAGTCAACTTCACCTTTACTATTGACTATTGACATTCCATTTTCTTCACTAACGTAATCCAATAGAAAAAAAAGAAAAGAAAAATTTAATCGGATTCAAACACCTGATTTGGTTCTAATTAATTTCTATTTTACTGGAAATGAGTTCGGCGTGAGTTTTGGTCTTAAAGGTCAAAAATCAGGTCTGTTGCGCAGTAATCAGGTTGATGTTGATTGTGAAATAAACATTTTTATGTCGGATTATCCGAACTTAGTTTCGGTTTGTAAAGTTCAAAGTTATTAAGTTAAGTTCGTTAAGTATCGCGTGGCTTCAAACACATTCGTTTTGTTCGCTTTAAACTTCCAAATTTCAATTCAGGCTTCTCTATTACGTTTTTAAGTTCTATAATAGGAGATAAAGACTTAAGCCCTATTATAGTATGGCACACGGCTAAAATCAGTTGACAGCGTGGGGAAATAGTGTTGAGGTACTAAGAAATTTGGCTTGAATTGAAATTGAGGGCGTGGTTTGACATCCAGGAATAATCTCATTGGCTCCTTCGTATTATTTTCCCTCGCTGTCAACTGGTTTTAATCATATGTCGTACTATGGATACTATTTTCAGCACAAACATATTGGGACTCAAACAATCTGGGATAATTTCGGAGTCAATGTATTACAATAGTTATCAGAAACGCCACCCCCAGTTTTTTTTGGGGTTCTCCAAATTTCGAAATGAAAATCAACAAGAAAATGTTCCAAACAAGAAATGTTTTTAAAAAATAAATGAAGTAAACTTTATTTACATAAAAAAAATACAGAAGCAAGGTGTTCAGGCTACTTTTTCGATGTTTTAAAATTCAACAATAGAGCCCTCTAGTAATAATATCTCTATGGTTTATTTGATTATATTAATAGTAGAAGGGGTTCAGGTTACTTTTCGATGTTTCAAAATTCAACCAATAGAGCCTCTAGTAATAATATCTCTATATAATTATTATATATTAATAATAGAAGGTGTTCATTACTTTTCGATGAGCCTCTCTAGTAATAATATCTCTATGTGTTTATTTGATTATATAATAGTATAGGTGTTCAGGCTACTTTTTCCATGTTTCAAAATTCAACCAATAGAGCCTCTCTAGTAATAATATCTATGTTTTATTGATTATATTAATAGTAGAAGGTTCAGGTTACTTTTTCGATGTTTAAAAATCAACCAATAAAGCTTTTAAGTGATAATATCATTAAAATTGCTTTCTTTTTCGGACAAGGTGTTGTTGTCGGGCGTTGTGTCAATCCACTTTTACTTTCAAGTCCTAAGTCCCCTGGCACTTCAAGTCCTTTCAGTATAATAAGATTAAAGTATCAACAACCTTCTCGCAAGGACGTTTGGTGTCGTAACAGCGGGTGCAGGGTTACTCGATATTTATTCTTATATTAAGGAAATAATTCCTAATTATAGACGTAGAACCAGGATTATCTCGGTTTAATTAGAGTTAATTTTAGCTTAAATTAGAGTTAATTTTAGCTCGGTTTAATTAGAGGTTAGCTCGGTTTAATTAGAGGTTAATTTAGCTCGGTTTAATTAGAGGTTAATTTTTAGCTCGGTTTAATTAGAGTTAATTAGCTCGGTAATTAGGGTTAATTTTAGCTCGGTTTAATTAGAGGTTAATTTTAGCTCGGTTTAATTAGAGGTTAATTTAGCTCGGTTAGGCTCGGTTTAATTAGAGGTTAATTTAGCTCGTTTAATTTAATTTTAGCTCGTTTAATTAGAGTTAATTAGCTCGGTTTAATAGAGGTTAATTTAGCTCGGTTTAATTTTTTTTAGCTCGGTTTAATTAGAGTTAATTTAGCTCGGGTTAATTTTAGCTCGGTTTAATTAGAGGCTTTTAATTAGAGTTAATTTTAGCTCGTTTAATTAGGGTTAATTTTAGCTCGGTTTAATTAGAGGTTAATTTTAGCTCGGTCTCGGTTAATTAGAGGTTAATTTTAGCTCGGTTTAATTAGAGGTTAATTTTAGCTCGGTTTAATTAGAGGTTAATTAAGCTCGGTTTACTGGTTTAATTAGTTAATTTTAGCTCGTAGAGGTTAATTTTAGCTCGTTTAACTAAAAAATTTTTATTAGAGGTTAATTTAGCTCGGTATTATGAGGTTGGATTATGAAAGTGGAGGACAGAGGGTGTATTAAGGGCACTTACTGAGCAAGAAAAAAAAAATATATATATATATATATATATATATATATATATATATATATATTATATATATATATATATATATATATAATATATATATATATATATATATATATATATAAATATATATATAATATATATGTGTTGTATGTATGTATATAAATATAATCAGGTCCGTAGCTAGCCAAAGCTAGAGGGGGGGGTGGCAACCTAATCCCTTAGGGAGGCGAAATTCACACATCTACGAGGAATTTCCACTAAAATTTACATCCTCTGATGGGGCAAAAAAATTTACTTGGAGGAGAAGCGACATGCCTGGTTCTACCTGCATGTCTATATATATATTATATATATATATATATATATATATATATATATAATAATATATATATTATTATTTATTTATTACTAAGCCCGAGTCATTCGATAAAATTTGAACTATTGAAATGAAATAAATTTGACTAAAGTATCATTAAAAATACTTCAAAAATTAGGAAAAATAAATCATTAGGATGAGTTTAAGTGGAAATAATGCTGATAATGATATTGATATTAGCTAATATGTTAGTCTTATGCATGGCCATATGCGTGCCAAATCTCAATCAGATCGCGACTTTTGTTTGTTGCAACAATTATGTGGCTGCAAAGCGGCAACAGGTAAGCGCGGGTACAGCGAAGCAGCCACCAGCGCCGACCCCGCGTAGCAGCAAAGAGGCCGAACGCCTCTTGTTTTAAACGCTAATGGTCGAAGTATCAACGCATCCCACACCTCGACGAATCGATTGCGCAAACATAACAATTTATAGTGCAGCCGTGACCGCAGAAACCGAAATCAAAACCGATCCGGTTCACTGCGTTTTGGAAAAAGTGATTTGGTAAGTTTAAATGGGATTTTAATATTACTTTAATATCAAAACTTATACTTAGTACTTAGTTAAGGTGAATTTATAGGGCGGTTTGGCGCCGCAGATTGACTATAGATTAAATTAAACACTTTACCGGCCTATTTGCTCTTCTTCATTTTACCGTAGGTTGGTACTAAAGTAATATATAAACCAAGTAGGGGAACAAACGCGATGTCTGTCAGACCTGGCATGTAGTTCACATTATGTCCACCTGGGAGTTGCCTCAAATTTGCCTATAGCCGCAGCCATTTTGTTTTACCCTAGTAAATGTAAACAAACTATTTATGGTAAATGTAAAACTCACCTAATGTTATCAGGGTTGCCAATAAAATTAAATTAAAAACCTAAATCCGAAAAGGCGCATGCGCAGTTATTCTAATTTTAGCAATATTTAATTTTTGAGCCAGCTATCAGCTGATCGGGCAGGTTTGAATTTTTGTACATGTGTCAGTATAGGAGTTTCCCTACTTGGTTTACGTATTACTATAGTAGGTACATAGGCAAAGTATTGTTTTGGTGATAAATCGGAAATCGAGATGTCACCTGATTTATCCGTTTCTGGAGTTTTTAAGGTTTTCTGAGTGGCCTTTCTCAAAGTTGTCTGTATGTGTGTGTGTGTCTGCTATCATCGTAGCTCCCAGTGTATTTATGCTAGAGAGTTGAAACTTTGTACAAAAATCAGTCTAGATTTTTGTACACAGTAGGTGTTACTTTATAGTTTTTACAGTAGGTGTAGTTTTGCTGTTCAGAAAATGTTTTTTATGACGTCATGAACCCGCAAAAATGACTATTATAACTAGAGTTAAAGTATATTATATTATAGTTAAAGTATGTCAAAATTTGACATCAATAACTCACATTAATAACTATGCAGAAATATGGACAAAGTCGTGTAGAGGGTATCTCGAAACTTTTCCTCATCACATCGGATTCGCTACGTTCATCTTCCCTGCTTCCGACTCGTTTCGCTCGTCCTTAGAATATTCAATTCGGCAAATTTATACTGCAACAGTCCTTTTGACTCGCTTCGCTCGTCTTCAGATAGCAAATGCTTCCGTATCATTCTCAGCGGTCACCCATACTGCACTGGCCACGCTCAATGCTCTTTAATTTTTATGATCTAACTAAAATCATGGACATACGTTTTTTGAAACGAAACTTAGTGTACTTATTTGCTAGGTAATAATATACACTTGTACCAAATTTCAATTCAATCAGACTATTTTCTATTTTTTTTAAAAAAACGCAAACAAGCCATTCAATAAAACTGAGCTAATGCTGATAATGAGATGAAACTTAGCACATATGTTAGTCTTATACATAGTCACATGCGTGTCAAATCTCAATCCGATCACATCATTTTTCCGCTTTTTATGATTCTTCGAAATGTTCTCAGAGTCATTATGCGGGTTAATGACGTCATAAAAAAATATTTTCCGAATAGCCCAACTACAGCGGTAGACTGATTTTTATACAAAGTTTCAACTCTACGGTGATAACAGACACACACACATACAGACAGACAACTTTGTAAAATCCACTCAGGAGGCCTCTGAAACACCTAAAACGGATAATTTCGATGACATCCCGGTTTCGGATTTTTTTGCAAACACAATACTTTTCCTATATAACTACAGTATAAATGAGGAAAAGTAAAAATTGTAAGTTCCAGAACTCATCGGATCGAGCTGCAATTTAAACTCGATCCATCAAATCGACCCTATTATACGAAGATGACTATTAAAGATCTTAAATAAGATCTGCTTAACCTTTACAAGACTTGATCTATAGCGGCTGGCACCGTGAAATTGCAAATGATTCTTGAGGCGGTGCTGAATACACCCAATATAGGACTGTGTTGAAAAGACCGTATAATGTGCCAGTTTCGCAACGCTCCTTTTCGTATATTCATAATATATTTCGCATGCTTCGGTCAGTATAACTGATTTAGATTTTTTATTTAAGGTATTTAAAGAGGCGTCTCCTATTGCCAAATAGACGTAGAATAACCTGACTTTTAGATGATTTAAGATAGCAGTTATTAAACCTTCTATATGTTTTTACTTTATTCTAGCGTATTGCTTTATCTAACTTTTGTTTTAGTTTATATTTTCGCTAAAATAATTCTAAACAATGACTAAAATATGTAGAAATTCCGGTTACCGGATACTTTGGACTTTTTCCTATCCACATCGGATTCGCTGCGATAACCCTCACTTCGGACTCGCTTCGCTCGTCCTCTAAATATTCTATTAACCGAATTTATACTTATTTTTAATGTTGATAGTCCAAGAATGGGATAATAAAAATGAATTAATGTGGCGACGTTTCGGCCAAGCTGGCCATAATCATGCAGTAATTTTTGTTTCTAGATTTTTAACACGGTTTTCCAGCTTTTTGGTCTCATAAATTGGTCGACTCTTGATGGGTTTCATTCAATTTATACTGCAACACGTGTTCAGATTCGTCCTCAGATAGTAAATACAATAGTTTTATTCCCAGCGGTCACCCATCCAGGCACTATTGTTGCTCGAGTCTGCTTAACTTTTATGATCTAACAAAACCCGTGGATATTTATCGTATTAAATCGAAGCTTAGTATAAGTAAGTACTTACTTTTTACCTTGTAAGTAAGTATCTTTTGGTACCAAGGGATATATATATTTGTACCGAACCAAGTCAGTTATTTTTCGAATCATTAAAAAATGTCTACAACTATGGAGATATATACTAGAGGGGGCATAGCCTATCTTAATACATTGAGAGGCCAGAAACATTTTTAGTGGGGCTCTTAGGGGCTCTGTGTAACCTCATTGAAACCTCCTCCAAGAGGGAGTTAAGGTTATAATTAATCAATTGTTTTCGGCTTCCCGCAGATTGTTTGTGTTGTGATTTGTATTTTAAACATTCTACTATATAATTTACTGTTTTTTTGTTCTGTTTATTTAATGAAAATGATAATCGAATGTGATCAGGTTACTTTTTCGATGTTTCAAAATTCAACCAATAGGGCCCCTCTAGTAATATATCTCTATGCCTACAACTATATAATCTTCTGTGACGTATTGATACCAATCACATTCTATTATTTGTTTGTTATGAGCCTAAACCAACCAATAGAATTGATTTATTTTGTAAACAAACGCATTTTAGGTTAACTTCTGTGACGTATTTATATTATAATACGTGATCTGTGATAATATTTATACTCTGGCAGGATTCTGCGTTGTATCGACACGTCGATGTCTCGACACGTCATAACAGCGACACATGATTCAGATAAATTGTCGAGGTTATAAAGTGTCGATACAAACGAATATTGAGACCAAGGAAAAAGTGTCGAGACATCGTGGTCGAGACTACGTGACAATTTGCCATCGTCTGTCGATGTTATGTAGTGTCGAGTCTATGACTTGTCGAGACATCGTGGTCGAGACTACGTGACAACTTGCCATCGTCTGTCGATGTTATGTAATGTCGAGTCTATGACTTGTCGAGACATCGTGGTCGAGACTACGTGACAACTTGCCATCGTCTGTCGATGTTATGTAGTGTCGAGTCTATGACTTGTCGAGACATCGTGGTCGAGACTACGTGACAACTTGCCATCGTCTGTCGATGTTATGTAGTGTCGAGTCTATGACTTGTCGAGACATCGTGGTCGAGACTACGTGACAACTTGCCATCGTCTGTCGATGTTATGTAGTGTCGAGTCTATGACTTGTCGAGACATCGTGAAACCATGCCATGTGTCGATATAACGACAAAATTGCACAGAACAAAAATTAGTCACGTGATACCTCTGTCCTGATTTTGCGTAACGTCGACACATGTGTCGACGTTACGCAGTGTCGAGACATCGACTTGTCGAGACCCCGGGGGCGACCCCTAAAAAAGAAGAAGTTTAATGATTATTTCGCTCATCTTTGAGTCTAATCATATAACAAGACTTCAATGAGCCCAAAAATCAAACAATAAATTTTTAAAAGAGTTAACACGTATGAATTATTTTATATAATTAAGTTCTCCCTTAGATTACATTATTAAATGTATTTCTGTGAAAATTCTTTGCAATTCCTATTATATTAAGATTTATCATTGTATATATTTTTTTAATAAAAAAAAGCGGAAATTAATAATTGTAATTCGATCGAATATAACGTAACTTTTTTTAAGTTTTAAGTAATATTGAATTAATATTCTTTACAAAGCAATCTGTTTAAAATTTGATTTATATTATGCATTGTAAAATATTCTGGTCAAAAGTTTTCGACAGGTTGATTCATTGTTATCGGAGTTTGATTCATTATTCTGGACTGAGAAACTGGTCCGAAAGAAATATATTATTTCGTAATCTGTATTACAATATATAATAAAATAAAATATCGGGGAAAAAAAGCTATTCATATATTTTTTACTTTTTTTATTTGTACCGTGGGTATATAGGAAAAGTATTGTTTGCAAAAAAATTTGAAAATCATTTAAAGGCCACCTGTGTGGTTTTGAAGAAGTTATCTGTCTGTACGTGTGTGTGTTTAAGTGTGTCTTTCCTCATCACATCGGATTCGCTACGCTAATCCTCCCAGCTTCGGACTCGCTTCGCTCGTCCTCAGAATACACAAGTCGTTAAATTTATACTGCAACACGTCTCCGGACTCGCTTTGCTCGTCCTCAGATTGCAAATACGTCCGTTTGATTTCTAGTTGTCACCCATGCAGACAGCGACCACGCTCATTGCTGCTTAACTTTTATGATGTACCAAAAATGAGATACTTGTATTGAAATGAAAGTTAGTGAACTCATTTATTAAGTCAAAATGTACACTTGCACCGAATCTCAACCCTCTAGCATAAATGCACTGGGCGCTACGCACTGTTTATCCATTTATAAACAGAAAAAGGATAGTTAAGTGTTAATGAAAATTAATTTTTATTATTTTATATAAAATTTTCTGGCAAGATACTTTAATGATATTTAAACATTCTTTAAATCCCTAGTGTGTGTGTGTGTGTGTGTGTGTGTGTGTGTATATATATATTATATATATATATATATATATATATATATATATATATATATATATATATATATGTGTGTGTGTGTGTGTGTGTGTGTATAGCCTTGCGGCTCATCAGGGAAAACCCCTGCGGAACATCTTAGGTGGTTGTAGCAACCGTTACACTTAAAGTATAATCTAAAATCTTTGCGAAATATTATTTAACAAAATCTTAAAATAAACAAAATGTATTAACGGAGAGCATATATATATATATATATATATATATATATATATATATATATATTTATAATAATGATATGAATGTGGGTAAAGTAGGTCCTGAAATACGGAATGAAGAAATAAGGAAACATGGTCTCAAAGGAATACACCAGTCATTCTAAATAATGAGTATTTTCTTCTTTCCCAATGCCTCCTGTATAGCGGAGACGTAATGAGATGTAACAACTCAATCACGTACTTATTATGTATACGTAACAGCTTTATGTCAATTGCGTCTGGACCTTGTTTTGTTTGGGCGTTATTTATAGTCAATTTATTGCATCTCATGTAAATTTAAGCTCCGTTCAGATTACACAGTTTTAGCGAATTTCCTTCGTCAATGTAGCTTATGAGATTGACTTTATGAGACATGTTTCTCGTTAGATTCCCCTAAATCTCCCGGTGGTGTATTGACTTGCGCGTGCGCCTGCCACTCAGACAGTCCGGGTTCGATCCCTGTCGGGGCCTCTATGAGTTTGCATGCGAAGGAATGGTATATATATATATATATATATATATATATATATATATATATATATATATAATATATATATATATATATAACTGTCTAAGAACGAGCGATTCAAGTCCGAAGTATTAAGTATGAGCGTAGCAAATCCGATGTGATGAGAAATAAAGTTGTTCCGAGGTACGCCGTACCCGGTTTTAAAATACTATCTCTATCTCTTATATTTAGGAATTAGCAAAAAGGGCCCAATAGTGTGACCTCGCTTGGTGATTTATCACCTCTCTAAATACTTTCGCAAATATGGAAGCAAGAAATTTCAAATAAATTAAAACAATTTCAAATCATTTGCAAGATAATCGTTTTATCGTGCTACTAATTCAATATTTCACTTGACTGCAATTATTTGGAATAAACTGGAATGCTTGTGAAAGATCGGTAACTCTCGTTTCGACTCGTGACTGGGTTTTTACAGGAGAATAATCATTCGTAATGTATTTGGTACTGGTATTTATCCGAAACGCTCCTTTTTGCCAATTTGAACCATTTTTTGTGTTTTGAGAATTGCCGTTGATTGTAAGTTACGTAACTGGGAGCAATATTTGGAGTTTTGAGTCACTTCTCTTGTTTTTTCGTATCGTCATGTCACACCCAAGCCGCCTCCATGGGCGAGGTCGTTAGAGCATTAGTCTTTACTCTGACCTTTGACAACATGGAAGTCTGGGGTTCGTATCCCAGATTACAATTAGATCTCAATTTATATAAAATTATTGGTGAAAGATTACCTGAATGATGCGCCCTTTCAACTTACCTTGGAACATTCTTGGGTGGATGCACATTTTCTTTGGATGCAAGCATCCAAAGAAAATCTACCTTCTTGCGGGGCTCCAAAACTACATTTTTAGGTTTCTCTGCTTATAAACTTTTCTTTGTTAGCCGATATAACCCTAAGGGATCGTCATCCTGACTCATAAGGTAGAACACTATCTTCTATTTATTAGAGTTTACAAAAAGGGCCCAATAACGTATCTTTCTTGCCAGGCGATCTATCAACTCTGCCTAATTACTATCGTGGAAATTGTGCCTAATAAGGCGTCATTGTGAAAACTTCTTTGGAAGAAGTTTTCGACGAGATGAAATGAATTCGACGAGAATTTCATTTGCTTTCGATGTACGAGAATTTTCAACTCCGTTCCACCGAACTTTACATTTTAATTCTGTGTTTCAGGGTTCAAAAGGAGGTGGTTACTATATGACACACAGCTATCCACCTGGAGGCGGTGTACCTCGGGGGGCAGGTGCGGGACCGCTATTAAGGAACACTACACCAACTTTAGGACCACCTTACACTCAACAACCTGCTCAAACCTCTCCCAACTCTCAGTCTAATAAATCTGCAGGTACCTGTTGTCATTTAAATTTGATTTGATAGATTACTGTACATTTATAATCCTTGTATGACATTTTGTTTTTATAAGAAAGAAATAATCCGTAAGGTAGTATAAGGTAGTGTAAAGTTATAGAGTATTTTAGTAGTATAAAGTATTTACCAGAAGAGCTGTACCCTCTTAACGCCATCATACATGGCAAGCAAAACATATATAATTTGATACTACCAAGTTTCGCAATACATGAATAGTTGACAGAATATAATTGTACAAGAGACACCTAGGAAATGTAACAAGCAAGATGTTACATCTAGTTCCCAGATAAATGCTTCACATTATATTCTTCGGAATTTTACTTGAAGGTCAGAGTGAGTTGAGGCTCTGTCAGCGCCCTGATGAGTTAGACGTAACGAAACAGAGTGGGACATGACATTATGTCGAGCCATCAATGATGACGAATGTCGAATGATGGAACAGTTGCCAGATGTAGCATTGCATTTTGATTGTTACATTTCCTAGGTTTACTCTCACACAATTATATTGTGTTAATTTAATTTCTTTAATAAAATACTTCAATAAAACTTAAGTTTATTTTAAAGAGAGAATATTTTAAAGTACTTAAAAACATTAATCTATTGGGCTCTCTTCTGTTCACCTAACTTCTTCTTATCTATGACTGCGCCATCACTCTCTCAACTCTTCTATCTCTCCTAATTTCTAAGTTTTAATCTACCAATTTCTGACCACGCCTACTCTGCCAACCTAATGCCTTCGTTTTGTTCATACTTATTACCCCTATTAATTTCTTTCTCTTTGTAATTACGTCTACTTTCCTGATGTAAGTTAGGGGGGAGGGGAGGTTTGGTCTCCTTTTTGGCCACGCCCACTCTCCCAAGTAACTCCTCCCCGTTTCTGACCACACCTACTCTCCTAAATTATTTTGTTTTTTGACCACATCTACAATCCTAATCAAATCCTCCCAATATTCTTCACTCTATTAACCCTATGACTAACTCCTCCTTCGTTCTATTGCAGATCGAGCTAGTAGAGGTTACGGATCAGGTTACGGCAGTGGAGGTAGCGGTGCAGGTAGCAGTTTTGAAGATCCTTACTATGCTGGTTACCCTCCAAGACCTGGAACTATTACACCTGTTATCGACGAAGAAGCCAGGTAATGTTTCAATATTAGAAATGTATAGATTATTGTTCTTGTTTCACAGCTAACTATTTAGAGTTATTGTAGTGTTTGACTTTTATTAGTTTTTTTATGATTAAATGAGTCAGTGATGGAATAAAACATGGTTCCTCCATTAATAAAACATGGTCTACCCACTAATGATATTAAAAACATGGTCACCCCGCTAATGATATTAAAAACTAGCCACTCCACTAATAATATTAAAACATGGTCTCTTCACTAATTATGGATATTTGACATAGACTTTCAATCTTAAAAAATCATAATCATTGCAAAATATAATCACGAGACAGCAGTTACAGTTTTGTCTAGAGGTTTGTAGCTAGAGTTGAATCAGGTACAAACCCTCTAAACCAATTTATAATCACTCTTTGCTGAATCTTTCCTTTGTTTGTTGGCACCGATAATGATCTGTTATGATTGAAAGCCAGCTATGTCAAATATCCATCATTAGTTGAGAGACAGTGTTTTAATATTATTTGTGAAGAGACCATGTTTTATTAGCGGAGACACCATGTTTTAACATCATTAGTGGAGAGACCCTGTTTTATTTTATTACTTGAAACTCCATGACTCATTCCTTTCTTATAAGACATAATGAGTTAGGAATGCCTAGGAGTACTGTGTTTTATAGTTAATTGCTAAAAATCAACCTCATGGTTTGTTTTTGAGACTTGTTCTTTCTCTTCTTAATAAATATCTCTACTGGTACTCATTCCAATAAAATTACTTAAGGTCAGGTCCTTTAAAAGTTGAATACTAACTAGTCCTCTTAGGACTGCTTCAGTCAACCCAATGGTATGAGATAGACACTGCCATCTCTCTGTACTTATATCTCTATAAACTCAGGAAAGTTAGGTTACAACTAGTCCTCTTAGGACTGCATCAGACCACCCAATTGTATGAGAGAGACACTGTCATCTCTATGTATTTAAATCTCTTTAGACTCATACAAGTTATTATTAATTGTGAGGGTAGGTGTAAAACCTTTTGCACTGCGACTTTGAGTCTTTTGTACAAGCTCATACAAGTTAGGTTACAACTAGTCCTACTAGTCCTCATAGGACTGCTTCAGACAACCCAATTGTATGGGAGAGACACTGCCATCTCTATGTTCTTATTAACCTAGACACTCAAGAAAGTAAAATTACAACTGCTGCTAGTCCTCTCAGAACTCTTTTAGCCTCTCCTGATAGTATGAGATATACACTGCCATCTCTATGTATAAAAACAGTTTGGGCATTTATCCTCTTCATCTGGTTTTAATTTAACTGTAATACTAACTATCTTAGAATAATACTATATATAGAAGGAGCACAGGACCGTATACACAATGTAATTCCACTGATAACACGAAAGCCGGTTGACTGGTGCAACTAAGTAGGGGTACCACCCTAACAACAAAACATTATTTTAAATATGTGTCATAAATATCTATTAATGAAGAAAGATCGTAAAGAACAAATATAATAACTTAAAACACCTGCTGAGTATTTAATAAAACTGGTCTTAGATGGCAAAAGAGTGGCGGAATACAAGAATCTACATTTAGTTAACGAGGACTACTTTTTATATATAATTTTAATAAATACGTTAAACTACAATTTAAAATGCTTTAAATATTGTAATGCACCGATAATTATATTAATATTTTATGAATAATCAATCATTAATTAATAATAGAACATAATAATTCAGCAACCGGAAGTATTGCCGACTTTTTTTTAGAAAATTGTATATTGTTAGGATGGCAGCATTACTTAAGTCCACCAGTGAACTGGCTTTCGTGTTATCAGTAGTGCTCCTTCTATATATAGTATTATTCTAAGCTAACTATGCTATCATTCACTGACAGGGACGTTGTTTTTCTGTGTGTTTCATGGTAACCTTATCTAATATGTGTGATGCTTCATCTCTCTGCCACCTAATCTATCATCTGTGTGGGTTTTGGCACCATCTACCTGGTTTCGGTGGCACTCGACACCAAACAATACTTCCACACCTATTTTTAACTTGATTTTTCATTATGACTTCTCATTTGACTTAATTTGAACCTATTTTATTTATTTCTTTAACTAATATATATTATCCATTGAATTATCTTCTTGAATTTACATCTGTTTATATTTTTTTAATCTATTTATTATCATGTAATTCTTTTATTCTATTTATTATAAATTATTTTAAATATATTAAATATACTTCTTATCACTGATAACTCATTCATTCTCATTATATTTATTTAATGTGTAATTGTCTTTATTTAATTATTACCTTCATTTAAATTATATCATATTTATTTGCTTCCTGCCTCTACTTTTAATTTATTATAATTATGTATATAATTATCTTTACTTAATTATTATATACATTTAAATTTTTTGTATTTGTTCTATTTAAATCTTATCTAAATTATTAATTTATTATAAATATGTATATAATTATCTTTACTTAATTATTATATACATTTAAATTATTTTGTCTTTGTTCTATTTAATGCTTATTGTGTTTATTTTCATTATTTATTCTTTTTATAATTATCTTTACTTACTTATTATCAATATTTAAATTATTTTTTCTTTGTTTTTTTTTAATCCTTATTTTATTTATTTTTATTATTTATTCTTTTTATAATTATCTCTGTTTACTTATTATGTACATTTAATTTTTTGTATACTTATTTTATTTACTTCTTATTTTATTTAATATTTTACTATTATTATCTATATTGATATTTCTCTTACGTGTGCTCTTGGTTTTGGTTTGATTTAACTCTTTTGCTTGACTCTGGGTCGCCTGGTATGGCTACAGTGATACGGAGGGTATGGAGGATGCATACGGGGGTTATTCAGTGCGGAGGCACATCCATCCCACACCAGCCGCTATGCCACCTTACGATGCTACTAGGTTTGTAATGACTTCATCAGAGATTTGGCACACAAGTAGCAATGTATAAGACTTACTTATGTGCCAAGTTTCATTTCATTATCAGCATTAGTTCAATTTTTATCAAATGACTTTTGTACGTTTCTTAAAAAAGTAATAAACTGCGTAGGATTCTGCGGTTATTGTCATGAAAATTTAGGTCTTCCGGTTTTAAGAATCCGACGTTTCGCTTCCACTGTGGGAGGCATCTTTAGGAATGTAGGACATCATGGATTGAAACACAATGCTCTACAAAGCTGAACTGAAAAAAATTGTAAAAAATCGGATAACAATTAATTGAGTTGAAATATGGTACAAGTTAAAGTTTGGTTTTAATACAACAAGTATATTTATGATTTTGTTGAATCATATAAGTTAAGCAGCTTCGAGCATGGTCAGTGTTGTATTGGTGACAGCTAAGAATGAAACGGATGCATTTACTATCTGAGGACGAATGAAGGGAGTCTGAAGACATGTTGCAGTATAAAGGACCCCACAAAATCCTTATGAAAAATGGCTCTCAGTCAAATTCGCTGAAACTTTGCATAAATACTAAACTTAACATGCTGATCAAAAGTGTCAATGGGCACAACGCTCTACTTTCAACCTCTGGTCTTGTAAGGCCCTTTGTATTAACAATATCAGAGTACATATTATATTTTTATAGAAAATTGCCCTCAGTCAAATTTGTTGATTCAACGAATTTGACTGAGGGTAATTTTCCACATTGATATTGTTAATATAAGGGGCCTTACAAGTCTAGTAGTAGTAGTAGTAATATGGGGGGAGTGGAAGTAAGTACCAGGCAAGTAGGCCACGTGGTTGGGCCCTTTTTACCAGCTCCCTAAGATAGTGTTCTACTACTTTTTAATTTCAAGTGTAGGTATATTTCATCTAATCTAGACAGAAGAGCCGTTAACCATAATTTCTATGGTTCCTCTCATGCTTTTTCAAGCAATCATACATATTTTCACTGACTCTTATAGTCTAGTGAAAACTGGGAACAACACGTGCTCTCACTGTTAACCCAAACCTCCACACACTTTAAACTACAAGGCAGAAACAGTATAGTATTATGATGAATCTACAATAAGGGTCCTAAATTTTGCCTATACCCAGTTTCATTTAGGGTAAGGGATCTTTAACGAGTACCTGACAATGCACAGGCTCGAGACCACCGGCTTTACGTCCCTTCTGAAGGACGTGGTACGCAGAATTTTTATCCCTCTCATAAAAATCCTAGAGGCCTGTGCTGGGATTGAACCCATGACTAAAGTCCATTTATTCTGTGTATTGGCCGCGTACCTTAACCACTACACCACGGGTGACTCCTGCCTTACAAGGCTAAGGGATGAAGATAGAGCGTTGTGCCCACTGACACTTTTGATCAGCATGTTAAGTTTAATATTTATGCAAATCTTCAGCTAATTTAGCCGAGAGCCATTTTTCACTAGTAATGCGTTGCATCAAGAACTCACGTCAAAAGAATACATCAAATAAAATTATTTATTTAAAGCCAGCGAAGATAGTCTATCAAAACATTCGGATGCTATACTATTTAAAAGTATAAAGTCAAAAAGGCTCGCTTCGCTTGCTAGTTAAGGTATCTTTAACATTTTACATAGTATAAAAGGCTCGCTTCGCTCGCTACAATACGTATATTTATCATAATGCATAGTAAAAAAAACTCGCTTCACTCGCTAGATTGCTTATATTTATAATAATACAAAGTTAAAATAAAGGCTCGCTTCGCTCGCTAGATTGCGTATATTTATTAGAATACATAGAAAAAAAGGCTCGCTTCGCTCGCTAGATTGCTTATATTTATAATAATTCAAAGTTAAAAAAAGGCTCGCTTCGCTTGCTAGATTGCTTATATTTATCATAATACAAATTAAAAAAGGCTCGCTTCGCTCGCTAGAATGCTTATATTTAAAATAATACTTAGAAAAAAAGGCTCGCTTCGCTCGCTAGATTGCGTATATTTATAATAATAATAGTAAAAAAGGCTCGCTTCGCTCGCTAGATTACTTATATTTATAATAATACATAGTAAATAGGGCTCGCTTCGCACGCTAGATTGCGTAGATTTATATTAATGCAGAGTAAAAAAGGCTTGCTTCGCTCGCTAGATTGCTATATTTAATAATAATACAAAGTAAAAAAGGGTCGCTTCGCTCGCTAGAATGCTTATATCTATAAAAATACATGTAAAAAAGGCTCGCTTCGCTCGCTAGATTGCTATATTTATAATAATACATAGTAAAAAAGGCTCGCTTCGCTCGCTAGAATGCTTATATTTATAATAATACATAGAAAAAAAAGGCTCGCTTCGCTCGCTAGAATGCTTATATCTATAATAATACATGTAAAAAAGGCTCGCTTCGCTCGCTAGATTGCTATATTTATAATAATACATACTAAAAAAGGCTCGCTTCGCTTGCTAGAATGCTTATATTTATAATAATACATAGAAAAAAAGGCTCGCTTCGCTCGCTAGGTTGCGTATATTTATCATAATACAACGATATATTACTCGAGTTATTCCTTTAAATTTAAATTTTTTGTGTTCATTATGTTAACTGCCATTTTTAAATTATTCAACGTAATTTGAAATGTCGACCATGAAATATATTTTTTCTTTTTCTACTCTTTATGAGCTTTAAAACGATACACAACACGATTTTATCGCTCAAAATTGTTTTATCCGGTCCGCCATATTGGCCGCCATTTTGAAAATAGTTTTCGTAATATTACCAAAAACTGTACAGCTCTGACGAAAATAGTTTTCGTAATATTACCAAAAACTGTACAGCTCTGACATATAGTTAATTTTATTTGTATAAATGTACCTAAAGTATATTACAATAGATCTTTATCTTGTAAATTCTTATAAAATTAGTAAAAATTAATTATTATATTAAATTATGGCCGCCATGTTGAATTTTTCGGAATTTAGTATATAACATTTTTTGTTCTACTAAGTAAGAGCTTTACAACGATATATTACTCGAGTTATTCCTTTAACTTTAAATTTTTTGAGTTCATTATTTTAGCCGCCATTTTTAAATTATTCAAAAAAATTTAAAATGTTGACAATGAAACATATATTTCCTTTTTCTACTCTTTAAGAGCTTTAAAACGATATACAACACGATTTTTTCGATCAAAATTTTTTTTTATCCGGTCCGCCATATTGGCTGCCATTTTGAAAATATTTTTCGGAATATTACCAAAAACTATACAGCTCTGACACATAATTAGTTTTACCTGTATACAAAATTTTATCAAAATCGGTCAATTTTTACGGCAGTTATCGCGACACGTACAAACAAACACACAAACACACAAACATTGCTTATATTTAATATTAATGCATATTAAAGAAGGCTCGCGTACATTTATAATAATAAATGGTAAAAGAAGGCTCGCTTTAAAATTTATTTTTTTAATTTATTATTTTAGCCGCCATTTTTAAATTAATAAAAAAATTTGAAATGTTGACCATGAAAAATATATTTTCTTTTTCTACTCTTTAAGAGCTTTTAAACGATATACAACACGATTTTTTGCTCAAAAATTTTTTATCCGGTCCGCCATATTGGCCGCCATTTTGAATATATTTTTCGGAATATTACCAAAAACTATACAGCTCTGACATATAGTTTATTTTACTTGTATAAAAGTATCTAAAGTATATTACAATAGATCTTTATCTTGTAAATTCTTATAAAATTAGTAAAAACTAATTATTATATTAAATTATGGCCGCCATGTTGAATTTTTCGGAAGTTAGTATATAACATTTTTTGTTCTACTAATCAAGAGCTTTACAACGATATATTACTCGAGTTATTCCTTCAATTTTAAATTTTTTGGGTTCATTATTTTAGCCGCCATTTTTAAATTTTTCAAAAAATTTTTAAATTTTGACCATGAAACATATATTTTCTTTTTCTACTCTTTAAGAGCTTTCAAGCGATATACAACACGATTTTTTCGCTCAAAATTTTTTTTTATCCGGTCCGCCATTTTGGCTGCCATTTTGAAAATATTTTTCGGAATATTACCAAAAACTATACAGCTCTGACACATAATTAGTTTTACCTGTATACAAAATTTTCAAAATCGGTCAATTTTTACGGCAGTTATCGCGACACGTACAAACAAACACAACACACAAACATACGCGCCGTCCCAATCTTCTGAATGTAAGAACTCACTTACGTTCGTTCAATAAGGATTTAGCGGGGGTCCTTGGCAAATTGTATATTCTGAGGATGAGGGAAGCGATTCCAAAGTTGAGAGGATGAGATAGCAAATCTGATGTGATGAGGAAAAGTTCCCAGGTACCCCGTACCCAATTTTTTCTTCCAAATTTTAAATCTACAGTTTACTCTCTGATATTTTAGAGTTATAATATTATTAAGAGAGTCACCCGTGGTGTAGTGGTTAAGGTACGCGGCCAATACACAGAATGAATGGACTCTAGTCATGGGTTCAATCCCAGCACGGGCCTCTAGGATTTTTATTAGTGGAATATAAATTCTGCGTACCAAGTCCTTCAGAAGGGACACAATGCCATTGGTCTCGAGCCTGTGGGTTGTCAGATACTCGTTAAAGATCCCTTACTCTAAATGAAATTGGGTATAGGCAAAATTTAGGGCCCTCATAGTAGAGTCATTATAATACTATACTGTTTCTGCCTTGTAGTTTAAAGTGTGTGGAGGTTTGGTTTAA
The DNA here is from genome assembly GCA_018340805.1 of Microvelia longipes. Lineage (NCBI taxonomy): Eukaryota > Metazoa > Arthropoda > Insecta > Hemiptera > Veliidae > Microvelia > Microvelia longipes. Next base: position 3,527,440 of record JACMZG010000019.1, read on the forward strand.
CAGCGAGGGCACGTGTTGTTCCCAGTTTTCACTAGACTATAAGAATCAGTGAAAATATGTATGATTGCTTGAAAAGCATAAGAGGAACCATAGAAATTGACGGCTCTTCTGTCTAGATTAGATGAAATATACCTACACTTGAAATTAAAAGGAGTAGAACACTATCTTAGGGAGTTGGCAAAAAGGGCCCAACAACGTAGCCTACTACCACTCCCCCCATATTACTACTACTACTATCACTAATGTTATTATGCTATGTTTTAGGATGAGAGTTGAACACATGGAGAGACAGTTGGCCAACTTGACTGGTTTAGTTCATAAAGCTTTAACTACTGGCCCTGTAACGTTGGCACCCGTACCTCCTTCTAGACTACAACCTCCTGAACTTGTAAGTGTAACGTTTATTGTTTAAGACTTTGCAGTTGTTTAATAGAGGTAAAGAGGAGTAAAATTAAGAGCTTGGTAAGAAGTTGCTCGTGGTGTAATGGTTTGGGTGTTTGCCTGTCACCCAGAGATCTAGGGTTCAAACCCAGTCAGGACAAGTGATGAAAAGTGTTCATGTTTCCTTTTCTTCCGGAGTAAAAAAGCTTAGTCTTACAATAAGACACCTGTTGTTTCTAGTTAAAGCTATAGAAACTAGGTGTATAATTACAATTTTATGTTTCATTTGATACTACCAAGTTTTGTAAAACATGAATAGTTGACACAATATAATTGTGCGAGAGATACCTAGGAAATGTAACAAGTAAAATGCAATGCTACATCTGGGAACTGTTTCGACAGTAATGGAACACTTCCCAGATGTAGCATTGCATTTTGCTTGTTACATTTCCTAGGTGTCTCTCACACAATTATATTATGTATACAATTTTGATTTCGACAATCTTTTTTTTGGCTAGAGACACATTTCCCAAACACCACACTGAGAATTGATAATAATTGCAGAATCATCTTGAACTTCTTCCTCCATTCGAGGCATTAGTAAACTGTTATATAATTATATGTTTTTTTTCAGGTTCAGGTACCGCCTACTCCTACCACACCTGTACCTGCTGCCTCCCTCCCCTCCCTACCTCAGCACCCCTTCAGGTCCCATTCAGGTAATTACAAAATATATCTCACTTATCAATCAAACACTGTATCAGATAAGATATGATCGACCTTATACCTATAGAAATATAAACCACTATTTTATATAATAAAAAAAATAAAATACATTCAAATTAAATAAAAAATTAATTAATGGCCTGATATGCTTTTGTGCCCATTAGGGTGTTTACTCTGTGGGAACAACTTCAGGTGGGTTGCATCTGCTATCCTCTCAGTATTATTTAAAGTTGGCAAAATCGTTTTAATAAAATAATATTCATATAAACCTAGAGCATAGACCGGGCTTCGAACCCAGTCCCATTGGATAATAAATCGCTCTGAAATTGCCAAAATCACGAAAACCTCAACTTTCAAAAGGTAAAATTTGGAACATTAAAATATTTTTTCTTGTTCCTTATAGTCACCTTAGTAACCAAAAAATTATTTTAATTTTTCCAATATTACCTTCCTTGTTAGAAAAAATAATGAAAAAGTACATTTTCAGTCTTTGTGGTCGAATTTATTATGCAAAGTCATTTATTATGCAAGTAGATTAGCAGCAGTAAAAAAAAAATATTGGTTCTTATATAAATCCCAAAGAGGACACTTTCAAACGAGACCAGTTTCATTAAGCTAGGCTAAGCCAAAGCCGAAATATTATGCCTCCAAAATTGGCAAAAATTTGGGTTAAAAGTGATTTTTGAAAATGAAGGAGGCTGTGGAAAAAATTAATACTAGGCGTTTTGGAATAAGTATGGGTAGGACCAACACAGAAAAAAATATCATTTTTTTGAGCAGCATCTCTGGATCACTTAAAAAAGACGTTCTCTTATTTTTTCTACAGTTTTACTATCTAGTTGTTCATACCTTACTATCAAGAGTCACCCGTGGTGTAGTGGTTAAGGTACGCGGCCAATACACAGAATAAATGGACTTTAGTCATGGGTTCAATCCCAGCACGGGCCTCTAGGATTTTTATGAGAGGGATAAAAATTCTGCGTACCACGTCCTTCAGAAGGGACGTAAAGCCGGTGGTCTTGAGCCTGTGCGTTGTCAGGTACTCTTTAAAGATCCCTTACCCTAAATGAAACTGGGTACAGGCAAAATTTAGGACCCTCATTGTAGATTCATTTATAAGACTATACTGTTTCTGCCTTGTAGTTTAAAGTGTGTGGAGGTTTGGTTTAACAGTGAGAGCACGTGTTGTTCCCAGATTTTACTAGACTGTAAGAGTCAGTGAAAATATGTATGATGAAGCATGAGAGGAACCATAGAAATTCACGGATCATCTGTCTAGATTAGATGAAATATACCTACACTTGAAATTAAAAGGAGTAGAACACTATCTTAGGGAGCTGGCAAAAAGGGCCCAACAACGTGGCCTGCTTGCCTGGTAGTTACTACCACTCCCCCCATATTACTATCACTACTTACCATCAGGTTGTTCATACCTTACTATCAGGTTGTTCATACCTTACCTATTTGTGGTTTGTTGTTGCCTGTAATGATCATTGTTATTAATTAAATCATACTTAGCAGATATATATATATTAATCTAGAATGCTTATATTTATAGGAAAATTAAGTTGGAACACACTTAACTCTCCTGTGTCAATTATCAAGTCACAGAACCCAACTTGTGAGTAAGAAGTTACAAAACGCTTTGTTATGTTGGTGGACTTAATATGTGTGCTTAATTAATCACTGGCCCTACCTTTTTCATTGATAAAATTTAAAAATGTGAATTGAATATAGTGGGAAATAATGTATGCTGCCCATATCGAGCTGAAAGCCTCCCACAGTTGATTTTTTTGCCAAAGTTAATATTGTAGAATATACTTTCTGATTACTCTGTTAATTATTATGCCCTTAGAATAATACTATATATAGAAGGAGCACTACTGATAACATGAAAAGCCGGTTCACTGGTGGTCTTAAGTAATGCTGCCACCCTAACAATATACAATTTTCTAAAAAAAAGTTGGCAATACTTCCGGTTGCTGAATTATTATGTTCTATTGATATTCTAATGATTGATTATTCATAAAATACTAATATAAATATCAGTGCATTACAATATTTTAAGCATCTTAAATTGTAGTTTAACGTATTTATTAAAATTATATTAAAAGTAGTCCTCGTCAACTAAATGTAGATTCTTGTATTCCGCCACCCTTTTTGTCATCTAAGACCAGTTTTATTAAATACTTAGCAGGTGTTTTAAGTTATTATATTTGTTCTTTACGATCTTTCTTCATTAATAGATATTTATGACACATATTTAAAATAATGTTCTGTTGTTAGGGTGGTACCCCTACTTAAGACCACCAGTCAACCGACTTTCGTGTTATCAGTGGAATTACATTGTGTTTACGGTCCTATGCTCCTTCTATATATATAGTATTATTCTAAGATTATGCCAAAGCATTAAGGGTGGTCAGTACTGTACCGGATGCATTTACTATCTGAGGACACGCTGCAGTATAAATTTGGCCAAGCAGAGAGGATGGGGGTAGCGAATCGGATGTAATGAGGAAAAGTTCCGAGGTACCCCGTGCCTGATATTTTTGCTTGTGCCAGTATACACTTAATCTAAAGTGTGAAATAGAGTTGTAACCTTAGAATAATTCTATATATAGAAGGAGCATAGGACCGTAAACACAATGTAATTCCACTGATAACATGAAAGCCGGTTGACTGGTGCACCTAAGTAATGCTGCCAACCTGACAACAAAACATTATTTTAAATATGTGTCATAAATATCTATTAATGAAGAAAGATCGTAAAGAACAAATATAATAACTTAAAACACCTGCTAAGTATTTAATAAAACTGGTCTTAGATGGCAAAAGGGTGGCGGAATACAAGAATCTACATTTAGTTGACGAGGACTACTTTTAATATAATTTTAATAAATACGTTAAACTACAATTTAAGATGCTTAAAATATTGTAATGCACCGATATTTATATTAGTATTTTATGAATAATCAATCATTAATTAATAATAGAACATAATAATTCAGCAACCGGAAGTATTGCCAACTTTTTTTTAGAAAATTGTATATTGTTAGGATGGGAGCAATACTTAGGTGCACCAGTGAACCGGCTTTCATGTTATCAGTAGTGCTCCTTCTATATATAGTATTATTCTAAAGAAATAGAGTTGTAACACTGTCCTGACATCCGAGCATTATTTTTACATATCACCTACGCTTCCTATTCAATTTGTGTTCACTAACTTAATGTTTATGTTGTTGTTTTGCTTTAATTGTTTGGGTATTTGTTTGTTAATAACACTAACTAACTCACACCTGGGTCTATTCATTGATGCACCTCGTTGCCGAATCATTTTGGTTTTCATTCATCCGTCGGATTCATCGGTGATCAGTGGGAGATGATTACGACAAACACTCGAGTTCGAGCTCCGCATCCCTCCCAGGTTTGTAAACTTAAAATTGTTTTTTTTTATTTTAACTTTCTTTTTACTTCACCACTTTAGGTGAAGTGGCAAAGTACAGCAAATATAGCAGAAAGTATTTTGCTGACCCAATATAAATGAAAGTAAGATTTCATAATCATTAACCATCCGTTTCAGGGACTTTTTAGTGGACAACATGCTGACGTGTGTTTGTGTTAATAAATAAAAGCTGTTTTTTAAATAAATAAATGAAATTTTGTTTGCAATGAGCTTAGTGCAAATTCATATACAAATTCATATACTATTCATATACAAATTCATATACGTATTCATATACAAATTCATATACGTATTCAGTGATAAATCTAAAAAAAAGAAAAATAATAAATAAATAATACTAAATATTAAATTGTAAGTTAATTATTTTGTGTAGTTTACTAGACAATAAATATTATTGTTGATTTAATTGAACTAAAATAACAAATAATAACTTTTCTTAACCTCCCCTCAGGAGGAATCACAGCTCAATGCTGATTTGCATGGATGCTTTATAAAAATAATATGTAAATTTTAATTAGTAAAATCAAAATTTGCAATAAATGGTGATATGATATGATATGATATGATACGTATTCATATACAAATTCATATACTATTCATATACAAATTCATATACGTATTCATATACAAATTCATATACTATTCATATACAAATTCATATACGTATTCATATACAAATTCGTATACTATTCATATACAAATTCATATACGTATTCATATACAAATTCATATATAGTGCATTCTATTATTACTAATATAGAAGGAGCACAGGACCTTAAACACAATTTAATTCCACTGATAACACGAAAGCCAGTTGACTGGTGGTCTTAAGCAGGGGTACCACCCTAACATAAAAAATATAATATAAAATTATTGACCGAACTATTTAAACAAGATAATATTATGAGGTAATGGTCAGATAAAAATAAAAACACAAATTTATGCTTTTGGCTGTAAATTCGGTCTTCTTCAGAAGTAGTTTAATTCCCAATTTGAATCACTGAATACAGCTAGCTATTGTTAGATTAAAATAACTAATATTTCTTCTTTATGTGCTATCTGATTCAGTTTGGAATAAAACTACTTCTGAAGAAGGCCCAATTTACGGTCGAAAGCTCAAATTTGTGTTTTTATTTTTTATCTGACCATTACCTCATAAATATAATCTTGTATAAAAAAAATATGTTATGAATGTATCATAAATATCTTACAAAAAACAAGCATTATAACATAAAAAGCTAACTAAGTATTTAATATAATCGGTCTTAGACAGTAAAAGGGTAGCGGAATCGAGAATCTACATTTAGTTGACGAGGACTACTTTTAATATAATTTCAATTAAAACCTTTAAAATACAATTTAAAATGCTTAAAAATGATCTTGATTAGTAATATGTGAATAATCGAGCATTAATTAATTATAGAACATAACAATCCAGTGACTGGACGTATTGCCAACTTTGTTATAAGAAAATTGTATATTGTTAGGGTGGCAGCATTACTTAAGACCACCAGTGAACCAGCTTTTCTTGTTATCAGTTATGCTCCCTCTATATATAGTATTATTATAAGGCACTGAGTACAATTTTCACAATACAACATGTCACAAAAATAATTTACAATAAGAAATTTGAAAAAAAAACACACATCATTAAACACAATTTTTAGGGTTTCAATAATCCTATTACTTGTAGGTTGAATTAAATAATAAAAAAATTAAAAACCAAAATTGACAACAAATATAACTTAGTATCGCGATTAATAACATAATAATTTATCCATATGTGTCATAATTTATCCATATGTGTCATAATTTATATGTCATCATATGTGTCATAATTATATGTGTCCATATGTGTCATAATTTATCCATATTTGTCATAATTTATCCATATGTGTCATAATTTATCCATATGTGTCATAATTTATCCATATTTGTCATAATTTATCCATATGTGTCATAATTTATCCATATGTGTCATAATTTATCCATATGTGTCATAATTTATCCATATGTGTCATAATTTAGTCATATGTGTCATAATTTATCCATATTTGTCATAATTTATCCATATTTGTCATAATTTATCCATATGTGTCATAATTTATCCATATTTGTCATAATTTATCCATATGTGTCATAATTATCCATATGTGTCATAATTTATCCATAATAATTTATCCATCATAATTCATATGTGTCCATATTTGTCATAATTTTATCCATATGTGTCATAATTTATCCATATGTGTCATAATTTATCCATATGTGTCATAATTTATGTCAAGTAATTACAAAATATTTTTCCATATGTGTCATAATTTAATCATATGTGTCAAGTAATTACAAAATATTTTTCCATATGTGTCATAATTTATCCGTATGTGCCCTGTAGCTAGCCCTTCTTCCTTTGTAGATTGTCCCTCTGCCTTGTAGATTGTTCCATTTCCTCTATTTATTATTACTAATAAATTATTAGTGCTTATAAATTACTTTTCAGTAATTTTAATTTTCCATTAAAATTTATTTTTAATTTGTTAGTCCTTTTAATTTTTCATAAATTTTAATTTTATACTTATATCTCTTTATCATTTTAACTTTTATGGTTAGACTGCTTAATAGAAAGAACTAAAAAGCGAAAAGTCTAAGAGCCAGACCTGAACAAATGTGACTCATTATGTACTACTTCAAATCAAATTATTCTGAAAATATGCCTTAAATTATGAAGAAAAAACAGTCTGCTTATCCAGAGTGGAGCCTTTTATATGATTGCACATGCTCAAAATTTTATAAAATCACACTAATTTCAGTTTTCTTGTAATAAGTGGTTCCCTGTGGGTCGTGTGCAAAACATGAAGAGAACATTTTTAAAGCTGATAAAATGTTCTATAAAACGAGTGATTAATCATCAAAATCAGATGACTACAACCAAAGTTATGGCTCTTTCAAAAATACAAAAAAGAATGTTTAATTTATATAGTCAGCAAATTTCTTTGAAAAAATTTTGACTTTTTGTGCATTTTTTTGGCCATATAAAGAATGTCATAACTTAAGTTGTATTTATCCGATTTTGACGAAACAACACTCGTTTTATAGAACATTTTATCAGCTTTAAAAAATGTTCTCTTCATGTTTTGCACACGACCTACAGGGAGCCACTTATTACAAGAAAACTGGAATTAGTGCGATTTTTTATAATTTTGAGCATGCGCAATCATATGAGAGGCTCCATTCTGGATAGGCAGACTATGTTTTTTCTTCATAATTTAAGGTATATTTTCAGAATAATTTGGTTTGAAGTAGTACAAAATGAGTTACATTTTTTAGGCTGGGCAAAAGTAAAAACTCATTTAAATAATTATACATTTTATTGATAAAGTATCTCTAGATGGAGTCTAATGTGAGGATTATTGACTAGTTTTTAGGAAGTTAAATATCACTTTTTAGTCCCCAGTGAGTAAAAGTTACTTTTTGCTGTATTTTCAATTCAGTGGCGGAACCTTCAAAATTTACAAGAGGGCTCGTACCAATAAATTATTTATTTCCTCAAAATTGATTTCAGTTTAAAAAAAAAAATATAACAACAATTGTTGGGAGTTAAGTATAGGTACCTTGGGAGTTAATAATTGTTTTAGTCTCTCAGCTTTCCCCTGAGAAATCAAATCATTTCTCAGAGAAAATAATGACATTCTTTACTTCCATGATGCATAAATATCTATTATTTTTAGACCCCAAAATAAATGGATAGAATAGAAGAGAATAGAATTGATTGTCAAAAGTTATAATAATTAGATACCACACTTCATACAAATACAAAATTAAAACACAACAATAACTTAATACTTATAAATAAATGTTTATCTCCAGACGGTGTATAATGTAAAGTTTATTGATTAGTTTTTAGGGAGTAAAGCAGCACTTTTCACTCCCAAGGGAGAAAAAGTTACTTTTCTCTCCCTTGGGAGTAAAAAGTGCTTCTTTACTCCCTAAAAAGTGTTGCCTATTATTGGGTTATTAGAGCCAATTATATCAATTTTTAGGGGAGTGGTATTCTCTAAATTTATACAGGTGACCGATCGATTTTTGTAATTTTCCCGGGGGTAGCACCCCCAAAATTTGTAAGGGGGAGCCGACGAAAAACAAACAAAAAAGTTATTGGCTCAAAATCCGTTTCAGGTCAAAAGAAGTTGTTTGGAGCAATAAAAAAATTGTTGTTTTTTTTAGGGACAGAACCCCCAAAATGTATAAGGGGGAACTGACCAAAAAAAAATTGTTTTATTGGCTCAAAATCCGTTTCAGGTCAAAAGAAGTTGTTTGGAGCAACAAAAAAAATTTTTTTTTAGGTGGCCGCTCCCCCCAAATTTATAAGGGAGTCCAAAAAAAATAGAATTAAATACAACAAAATGTGTAAAAATAAAAACAACGTCTGGAGATAAAATCTTGGAGTATCGCCTCGGGAGTTAAATACTTTGGTTCCCTTGGCTTAAGCCTTAGGAACCAACTAACAGCTCAGGGAAATAATAGCATTCTTTACTCCCTTGGTGCATAAATATCTATTATCTACAACAATAAAACAGCTTTTAATAGATAATCATTTCAAATTATTTTTTTTATAATTTCATTAATAGAGTAAAATCCATTTTCTTTTAAAAACTTGGTTACTGCTGGCTTGTATTTTTCATATGAGTCAAAGGCTTTTATTTCTTTTGGAAGGGAGTTATAAAGTTTAGATGACAAATTATTTACTGAATTTTTGGAACAAGTAGTCCTGCAGTAAGGGGGGATTAGATCTTTTCTATTCCTTAAATTTATATGCTGCTTTTCTAGATTTTGAACAAGTATATTGGGGATATTTTCTTACAAAACAAACTCTTTTATAAATATAGAAAGGAGTCACCCGTGGTGTAGTGGTTAAGGTATGCGGCCAATACACAGAATGAATGGACTTTAAACTTCCGAGTTTATTTAGTCATAGGTTCAATCCCAGCACGGGCCTCTGGGATTTTTATGAGAGGGATGAAAATTCTGCTTACCTTGTCCTTCAGAAGGGACGTAAAGCCGGTGGTCTCGAGCCTGTGTTGTCCAAATGGATTGAAATATATTGTTCCTGTTTATAAAAAAAAAATTGTTGAATTAAAGTTGTTTCTTTTCCTAATAGTAAAGATTCATTATAATACTATAGTGTTTCTGCCTTGTAGTTTAAAGTGTATGGAGGTTTGGTTTAACAGTGAGAGCACGTGTTGTTCCTAGTTTTCACTAAACTATATGAGTCAGTGTAAATATGTATATGATTGTTTGAAAAAGCATGAGAGGAACCATAGAAATCCACGGCTCTTCTGTCTGATTATAGTCTGAAAGAAAATATTATATAATTTCATAATTATAATATAATATAATTATATTATATTATAAATATTATAATATAATATAATTTCTGGTCTGATAATGGTCCTTCTTTGCATCACAAATAGTATGCCATTCGATATGCTATCGAGGTGGGGGGTAGTGATAGTAATATGGGAGGAGTGGTAGTAACTACCAGGCAAGTAGGCCACGTTGTTGGGCCCTTTTTGCCAGCTCCCTAAGATAGTGTTCTACTCCTTTTAATTTCAAGTGTAGGTATATTTCATCTAATCTAGACAGAAGAGGCCGTAAATTTTTATGGTTCCTCTCATGCTTTTTTAAGCAATCATACATATTTTCACTGACTCCTAGTGAAAACTAGGAACAACATGTGCCCTCACTGTTAAACCAAAACCTCCCATACACATTAAACTACAAGGCAGAACACTATAGTATTATAATGAATCTACAATGAGGGTCCTAAATTTTGCCTATACCCAGTTTCATTTAGGGTAAGGGATCTTTAACGAGTACCTGACAACACAGGCTCGAGACCACCGGCTTTACGTCCCTTCGGAAGGACGTGGTACGCAGAATTTTTATCCCTCTCATAAAAATCCCAGAGGCCTGTGCTGGGATTGAATCCATGACTAAATAAACTCGAGTTTAAAAGTAATTTCATTCTGTGAATTTGCCACGTACCTTAACCCTAACTTAGCCATTTAGCCATCCCTAATAGGGATGCTAAATATTGGTCTGACGATAATTTTATGTCATTTGATATGCCATCGGGGTGGGGTTTTACTTAAAAGGCGATCATAGACTTTTTATGAAATAGATTGTAACCGTGCTCCTTTTGAAAAGTCTAATATGTCTCCCCTTCCTTAATCCTGTATTTAACATTATATACACAACTACAACCTAATTATGTGTGTTAGATGATAATTTTGCACTAGATGACACCACCTACCTAAGGACTGATACTAAGCCTCCTAAACTAGGAAGAGGTAACATCCAATACCTTCAAAACTCAATAGTGCCTGCAATTTTTTTTCTTTCGAACTGCTCCAATATTTTCTTTACTCTATGGTTTTATTGCCTGAATTTTTTTTTTAAATATTCATACTTTTATTTATTTGAATTCACTAGTGCTATTTTTTGTTTCTTACAACTCCAATATCTCTATACTCTATGATTTCAATAATTTTATATTTTTTACTCAATAGTACTATTTTTTGTTTTATTACAGCTCCAATATTTCTTCACTCTATGGTTTTATTGCCTGAACATTTTTTTTAGATATTCATACTTTTATTTATTTGAATTCACTAGTGCTATTTTTTGTTTCTTACCACTCCAATAATTTATATTTGTCTAATACTCCAATATCTCTATACTCTATGATTTCAATAATTTTATGTTTTCTCAATAGTACTATTTTTTGTTTTATTACAGCTCCAATATTTCTTTACTCTATGGTTTCATTGCCTGAATGCTCTTTTCCTATTTTTATTATTAATTTTTAGATTTTTAGTTATTTTTGTGGTGAATGTTATTTAAAATTAATTTCTTTTATATATATATATATATATATATATATATATATATATATATATATATATAATATATATATATATATATATATATATATATATATATATATATATATATATAAATATATATATATTTATTTATTTATTTATTTATTTATTATTTATTTATATTTTGAAGAGCCCCTAAACAGATAAACCACAAGTAGGGAACTCTGCATATAAGAACACAGATAATAATCAGAAATTAAAAATTAAGAATAAAATTAAACTAACCTAATTGACTAGAAAGCGTACTGTTAAAATTATGTAACTTAAATCTTAAAAATAAAAATCAAGCCAATAGATTCAGAACAGAGGATAAAGTACAGAACGTAAACAAATTATCACGAGAGATAGGTAGAGAATTAACAACACTAACAAGACGGACAAGAGGGGATAGGGAGGATAATAAGCGAATATACAATAGGCGACCAGCTCTACGACCTGCTGGTAAGAATTCGACCTGATCCTGAACTTGAGGGCACAATACTTCTCCAGATAAGGCCTTGATGAGAAAAACTGCTTCATAAGCCGATCTTCTTCTGCTCAGCAAATCTAATCCTAATCTTCTACACATAGATTCATAAGAATAATAACAACGACGATACAAATAACGAATATAAACAATACGAACAAAACGACGTTGGACGGACTCAATGCGATCAGACAAGGTAACACCTATGTCATTCCAAACTGGAACAGCATACTCCAGACAAGAACGAACCAAAGACCTATACAGACATAAAAGACATTCAAGAGAAAGACCTCGACAAATATTAAGAATAAGATTGAGAGAGCGAGTAGCAGCAGAAATTCTTGACAATACATGCTCGGTGAAGTTAAGCTTACTCGTCAGAGTAACACCTAAATCACGCACAGTATTCACTGAAGACAAGGGTAGCCCATATAAATTATAAGTAAACACACTAACATTCTGACATTTACTGTAAGATATGACAGACGATTTTCGAGGGTTAAATTCCATCTTATTCGCCAGTGCCCAGTTCAGAACACGATCGAGATCTTCTTGAAGTTCAATGTGCGAGTTGGAATTTAAAATTGGGCGGGAAATCCTAAAATCATCTGCAAACAACTCGTAGGCACTAGTTACTCCTGCACCTAAGTCATTAATAAATAGTAGGAAAAGCAAAGGACCTAGAATAGAGCCTTGAGGTACTCCAGAAGTAGCATAGTAAGTACGTGATAACTGTGAGTTTATTCGGACGCAGCAAGATCTACCTGTTAAGTAACTCTGAAGCCAAAGAATGAGAGGTAAAGAAAATTTAAACTGTTCGAAGAGTTTAGACAGTAATATACCATGATCAACCTTATCGAACGCTTTGCTCATGTCTAGATTAATAGTATCGACCTGAAGACGCTGAGAAACAAAAGAACTTATATTAGATAGAAAAGAAACAAGATTGGTAACTGTCGAGTGAGGGACGGAATCCATGTTGGTTAGGATCGAGGAGGATACACTAAAGGAGAAATAATACTATGCACAACACGTTCGAACACTTTACTAAAAACATTACAAAGGGATATAGGACGATAATTAGACAAACTAGCTCGGTCACCAGACTTAAAAACAGGCACAACTACAGAGGACTTCCACAGAGAAGGAAAGGTCATACAGGAAAGACTTTTATTGAAAATAATAGTTAAAACTGGAGCAAGAACTGGAGCAGCACCTTTAACGATGAAACTAGCTATTCCATCCGTACCTGATGTACGTGACCCATTCAGCGTATTGATAGCTTCTAAAACCTGCTCATTGGTGACAGAATCGACACTGATACACTCGTCAGGATTGAGGATAGGAAGAGGACACACGGGAGCAACATAAATAGAACTTTGAACAAACACAGTCTGAAAACTATCAGCAAATAAATTAGCTTGATCTGAGGGATCGGTAACATTAGCATCATTATGAACTATATTTACATTTTCAACATTATTATTACGCAAAGTTTGTACATGTTGCCAAAAACGACTAGGATCATCTTTAAGAAAAGAGTCTACTCTACTTTTTTGAGCTTTGTCATCAAGAATGAGTTGGTTTTTTGATAAACTTCGATAAATTGAATGCAAATTATTATAAATCTGCCGACCAGTACGCTTATATTTACGACAGTATACATTTTTCATATTAATGTAGTATCGAAGTTTAGCAGAAAACCAAGGAGGAAATTTAGACTTTTTAGATTTTACTATAGGTACATGTTGATTAATAGCATTATTAATTTGATCAGTGATGTACTGAACGCAGTAGTCAACATCCATAGAACTGTAGATAGAAGAGAAGTCAATAGAAGCAATAGCATTGTAGAGTGAAACGTAATCTCCAGCTGAGTAATTCCTGAACTCAGTTTGCTGAGTTGTCTCGTGAGGACGAGTCAAGTTGAGGCTTATGTCCAACGTAGGGTGATATGAGTCCTCAGGAACAAAAGGAAACGAGCTTCTTTTAACATCAAGAGAAGAAGATTTGCAGAAAATTAAGTCCAGTAAACCACCGTGAGAATTTGCTACATAATTATGTTGATCAAGTCCAAAACTAGAGATGAAATCAATTATAATTTCGGCTCTCAGACGTTTATTGGGAAGTCCATGATAAGTAAGAGACGACCAATCAATCGAAGGAACATTAAAATCACCAATTATGTAAATATCACAGTCTGCCGGTAACTTAATTATTAAAGAATCGAAATAATCTTGAATTTTCTCATCAGCAAGATGATCAGGAAAATAGTGAACTCCGATAAATAAAGACTTTTTATTAGGAATAAAAATTTCAACCCAGGTGACTTCTAGTGAATATTCGAGATCACGACGACGGGTATAAGAAATATTATTTCTTAAAGCTATAAGCGAACCACCACCGTTGCGGCCGCCTATAAGAGAGTAATTCCTATCAGATCGTTCAACATTAAAAGGTAGTGGAAAATAACATTTAGTTGGATGAGACCCGGTGAGCCAAGTTTCTGTAATTAAAATTATATCAGACGAAGACAAAACTGCAGAACTATAGAAGGTATCAGTCTTAGTTCGTAAGCCACGAACGTTTTGATACGTAAGAGAAAACGCCATGGCTAACCATCAGCTTCACCATCCTCCGTGGCTGAAAATCGCATAGCAGGTCGAAGAGGTCCATAAAACTCTTTGACTAAACTACCAACAGGCCAGCAATCGCTAGATAACAATTTAGGACCAAATGTTGCAGGCAAAGAAACATGAAATGAAGCAGAATATTTAGAACGAGAGATCAATCGAGTAATAGTGACATCATCCTCAGGGAGATCAGGAAACATTTCTTTAATGAAATTTAAAAGACAAGCCATACGCTTGACAGCAGTGACAGCGTAAAAAATAAATTAAAAAAAAAGAGAAGAAAACCGCCCTAAATCTACTAAAATAAGAAAAAAAGTATTTAAGAACTTCTAGAAGACAGCACCAAGAAAGAAGAAGTCAAGAAGAACAAAAAGAAAAAATAAAAAAATGCAAGAAAACAGCGGAGGATTAAACGAGGTATTGGAGACCAATCAACTTACTATGACGGACATACCAAATACACCAGAACAATATGACACACATGACATGGGTCCATACCATGTTATAATACAAAACAAAAATACCAATTCTAATAATAAAGGAATATCAAGACTCCACCCCATGACGATAGGTAAACTATTACATGAAACTTTAGGATTTAAAAACAACGAAATTACTCAAATAACCAGTATTTCTGTGAACAAAATAAAAATAACACTTAATAATAGAATTAATGCAAACAAACTCATAACTTCCCTAACACTAAATGAAAATTATAACACATTCATACCAAAATCAATAATCTACAAAAAAGGGGTTGTTCGGGGAATTGAGCAATCCTTAACAGAATCAGAAATTTTACAAAATATGAATTTTCAGAATACAAATATAAAACTAATTAACGTTAAACGAATAACAAGAAAAGTGATTGACAATAATACACCAAAATTTATCCCCACACAATCAATATTTATAACTGTTAGAGGCCAATCATTACCACCTTACGCTTATCTACACTTTGTGAGATGCCCAATTGAACCGTACATTCCCCGAGTAATACAATGTCAAAATTGTCTCCGATTTGGACATAGAGAAATTGATTGCAAAGGTTCTACCCGCTGTGAAACATGCGGGTTAAACCCTTCAACTCATGGAATAAATGATAAAAACGAGATACAACAATGTCCTAAAATAACCTCCCCATATGTATTCACTGTAAACAGGACATAAGACAACAAACTTAAAAGACTGTCCCGAATTTAAAATACAAAAAAGCATAAAGAAAACTATGGTACAAAATAATATATCTTTCGGCGAAGCAAAATTAAAAATTAGTAACAAAACATATGCAACAGTCCCTTCAATCTGAACCAACTGAAACTATTCCCAACCTAACCATAAATACTGAATCACGCAAATATCAAATACAAACCTTACCAATCCCCAAAATAATCCTAAGCGCCAAAAACTTCATCATATAGCCCCCGACAATAAACTATATATACAAACCCCTATAAACCCCAAAACAAACACCGGAGGACTGATACAGTCAAATCCTATAAACCAATGACTCATACTGAAAACTATAATATTGACATTAATCAACAACACATAATAAACATTATAACTGAAGTAACAAACAATATTTACAATTACACGCAAACATTACACAAACTCACATAGACGACAATACTATAAAAACTTAATACATTCTAAACTCAACTCACCATAACATGTCTTGGCCTCTTAACAAGACAAACAACCACTGCAGTGTCTTGAATGCTCGCAAGTTTAACTTGCGAGCATTCAAGATACTGCAGTGGAACATTAGGTCAGCAAATAACAAAAAACATTCTCTTTAACACCTCTTATTCACATCCAATTAGACATAGCATGTCTTTCTGAGACATGGTTTGACAAACAAACTAATATCACCTTTAAAGGATATAATTTACTATCTTTTAACAGACAAGACGACAGAAAGGGTGGTGGAGTCGCAATATTAATTAAATCTAATATACAGTACAAACCACTCCATAACCTACCACACATACACACAGACATTATAGGAATACAAATAACATATAAACACTCAACATTAAATATAATTTCATTATACAACCCACCAACAAATAAATAACGACAAACCAATGGCTTAATTTATTCAACTCTTTAACCACCCATACCTATATTAGGAGACTTTAAACAGCCATCACACGGCATGGGGATGTACTTATAGTGACTTAAAAGGAGACAACTTACTGACAGCAATTGAAGATACCAATACAATTGTTTTTAACAATCACAAACCAACCTAATACCCAAAATAAATCAAAAAACTAACTCTGTAATTGACCTTTCTTCTAGCTTCTAACACTATTGCAACGGACTTTACATGGACAATTTTAGACGACCCACATGGTTCCAACCACCTCCCTATAATAATTGAAACAAACTCTTTTAATATACCTAAACTATACCGGTATCCAGCAAGACGCTGGAATATTGATAAAGCTAAATGGACAGAATACCATGACACTTTACTAACTTTGACACAAAAAGTATTAGATAATCACATCCAACCAACTTACGATGAATTTATACAAGACATTAACGACGCATGCCAAAAATCTATCCCTGAAATAAAGAAACGTAAAATTACTTCAATTCCGTACCCTAATTTAATTCATTGGTGGGACTCTAGTTGTGAACAAACTAAAACGATCGTTATAATGCTTACCAAAATTACAATACTAACCCTAACTTACAAACTTTTATTAGTTTCAAAGAGCAAATGCTAAATTTAGACGAACATTAAAACGTAAAACAAAAAAGTGGTTGGAAAAAATATTGTGACAGCTTAAACTTTACAAAAAATACCCCATCATCTGTTTGGAAATCTTTTAGAAAAATAAACAAAACTGAAATTAATGACTCCCATACTAATACAGGACCATGGCTCGAAGACTTTATGGACAAACTTGCCCCCCTCAGTTACCAACATAACTCCACCCTATATCCCAACCAATAATAATCACATACTGACCGAAACTTTTACAATCAATGAATTAAATGCTGCAATAAAGCACAGTAATACTGCTCCCGGCTTTGATAATATACACTATGACATGATACATCACTTACAACAATATCAAAACAAATTCTTTTAAATATATTTAATAATATTTGGACTTCTCAACAAATCCCTGACTCATGGCGCACATACATAATACTCCCAATAAAAAAACCAGGAAAAACTGTTGACATAGCTTCAAACTATAGACCAATATCTTTATCATCTTGCATGCTGAAGACATTTGAAAGATTACTAAAAAATAGATTAGAATGGTGGTTGGAATCTAATAACAAACTGCCTTTTTCACAAAGGGCTTCAGAAGAAATAAATCAACCCTAGAAAGTCAAACACAACTAAACAAATGACATACATAGTGCATTTACTCAAAAAAATCAGTATTATCTCTCTTATTAGACATCACCGGAGCTTATGACAACGTAGATTTAACTATACTTTACCACAAACTTTTACGACTAGACATACCAAAACAAACTGCAAACTTTATCATTAAATTAATAACTGACCGAATCCTTCTTTTTCGAATTAACGGTCAAATAGTCGGACGTAGACTCACAAGACGAGGTGTCCCCTCAAGGGGCCATCTTAAGCCCACTTTTATACTTAATACATACCTTTGACTTAGAACAAATTATAACCCCTCCTGTAAAAATACTTCAATTTGCTGACGACATACTTATATATACTATAAACAAAATAAATGACATGATAACTGACCTAACTAACACCTAAAACAAATACAAGAATGGACAAAACTTACTGGGTTAGAACTATCCCAGGACAAATCTGAATGTTGCATCTTTACAAGACGTAACAATATCCTTTTGATGACGAGATTCTTTTTGACAACATAAGAATAAAAAGAAAAAGAACTGTTAGATTTCTAGGACTCTACCTTGACCAAAAACTGACATGGAAAGACCATATAAATACAGTAGTCTCAAAAATGTGAAAAATACCTTAACATCATGAAAATGGTCAGCAATAAAGCATGGGGATGTGACCCAAAAACTCTTTTACATTTTATAGGGCAACAATACGGGCATGCATAGACTTTGCCTCCCCCATTTACGGTAATGCCAAACAATACTTACTTACAAAACTAGACCGTTTACAATACAGAGCTTTAAGATTATGTATGGGATATCTTAAATCCACACCAATAACAATAATACATACTGAATGCTCAGAACCACCACTTAACATACGAAGACAATATCTGACTGACAAACACTTCATCAAATTATACTCTCAACAATCTCCTTTACTAACAACTATTGTCAATTTAAACAACAAAATAAATAATAATCATCGATACTGGCGACATAAAACACCTCCATTACATATAAATAGCTACAAACTATTACAACCTCATCTCAACCAAAGTATATACCAACATAAATTACTCCCAATCTATCAAATTTCTTTTAAAGATATCTACCAAACAATAACAATAAACATACCAAAACTTACTTATCCGTACAACAACATAACTTTCCATGAACAACTATACAACATACATCCACAACCCACCTACTTAATATTTACCGACGGATCAAAACAACAAGACAAAACTGGTTACTCATATTATGACTTACAACTAAAAATTGGGCAAAGTTTTTCATGCCCACAGTACACTAACATATTTACATTAGAAAGTTTAGGAATCTTACAATCTCTTACATATATAAAAAATTACAAAATACTCAAAACAAATACACTATTGCTTGCGACAACCAAGGAATACTTACAAAAATATCCAACATTTCACTCACTTCCAAAATGGATCACATATATATGCATATCCTACAAGAAATAAACGAACTGACCAAACAGTACAAACAAATAGACTTTATATGGGTAAAATCACACTCTGGAGTCCAGGGAAATGAACAAGCTGATCTCCTTGCAAAAATCCAACTAGATCATCGAGCTATAAAAATACCTGCAAGTGATCTTATATCAGTATCAAAAAAAAAATGCTAGAAGACTGGAACACCAAACTCAACGAAGAACCAGAAAAGGGGAAAATTTTTAAAGAAATCATCAAGATAGTTCCCGCTAAACCTTGGTTCTGGAAATCGAGACTGACAAGAAGAGATATTGTCTGCATAAACAGATTAAGAAGTCAACATGCCAGATGCATTCAATATCACTACAAGATTGGGTTAAGCGACTCCCCAGCATGCCACTCCTGCCCGACAATAGACGAAACAGTAGAACACATCCTACTAGACTGCACAAAATACAAGACAGAACGGACAAAATTATATCAAGATGTCAAACTTCAAGATATCCAAGACAATACTGAAAAAATCAAGACTCTGCTCTTCTCAAAATTAAAAAATATAATAAATACACTCAAATTCGTAAATAAAATTAACTATTCCCCTTAGCCTCAAAAAAAAAAATCTAGAGACCAAACCTTAACAGTTAAATCCCCAAACGTAAAAAAATAATAACAAACCTTTACACCCAGGACCCGCGTGTCCGATCAACCTGATTGAGGTTTTTTCTGTGGTTTCCCTCAATTTTACAGGCGAATGCCAGGTTGAATCATTAAAAGTCAGTCCACAGACTGCATAGGCAACCTTTTTGAAACTCCTGCAAACTACCTATACAATATAATCCTATTCAAAACACCACCAAAAATACCTTTTGACAATCCCCCCAAAAAAAAAATAAACAAAAAAAAAAAAAAAAAAAAAAAAACCCAAACCAAAAAATATAAAATTATCCTTGACCCAAACAAACCCCCTCACTCCCCAAAACATAATCAAAATTTATACCACAAAAATAACAAAAAAATAAATAAAATAAAGAGGCACAATTACCCTAATCAATAAATATAATATGGCTCCGGTATACACAAAATAAATATTGTATTACTTTTGCCAATAAAGAACTTGTTTAAAAAAAAAAAAAAAAAAACAAGCATCAGTTGTATCAAGATCAAGACGAGATATAAAGATAGGGAATCTTTTTTGTACTGAACGTAACTTAGAATCCTTATTTGTGCCTATAGTACATGGACGTCTTTGTTTTATAAATTGTGGCGCATTTTGCACTCTTCCAGGTCCATTATTTGGTTTAAGAATAGCTTGATTACATAAGCGGAACCATTATTAAAATCAGTAATTACAGGGGGCCCAGGTGGGGAAGCACGTTCAGTATAGGTGGATTGGCTGCCGCGGCCGGTATATTTCCACTACCACCTCCACTAGTAGATGAAAAATTTAGAGGGGCGGGGGCGTGGTTGCCACCGCTAGGCAGATTTGCAGCAGTACTAGGGCCGTGACTGAGCCCATTAGAAGCAGGAGCAAAGTTAGTCGAGGTCACGGAGCGGCAAAGATTTCGAGGGCCTTTTATTTTTTTTTTTAATATTTTTATTATGTTATTTTATTATTTTTATTGTGATTTGATTGCTTTCTTTTATTTTTTAAATGTTTTTCACTTTTATTTTTATTACTTTTTCTTTGCATATGTTTTTTTTTCTTTTCTATATATTATTTTTTTCATTGTGGCTCTGCACCATCAGGTCCGAAACCAGCCTAAACTCGTGGGGGGGGGGGCGAAATTCACACATCTACAAGGAAATCCCAGTCAAATCAATTTTGTCTGAGGGGGCGACATTTTTTCTGGCCCTTACCTGGCTACGGCCCTGTGCCTAGTCTGTCTATCCAGAGTGGAGCCCTTCATTTGAATGAGCTAGCCCAAAATATTAGAAAATCACACGAATTCCAGATTTCTTGCATTGTGGTTCCCTGTTGGGTGTGTGGAAAGCATGAATAGAACATTTTTTAAAGTTGATAAAATTTCCCATAAAACGAGTGTTTTTTTTTTGTCAAAACAACTGTTAGGTTACAATTTTAATATGGTTGGTAAAAAATATTAAAAGAATAACAAAAAAATTATAAAATATCAAAATAAAATTATATAAAACAAAAATTTGCTTTTGTTATGAACTATTGATATTTACTAAATGACTAATGGTTTTTTTTTTGTCTGGTTTTGTTTTTGGTTTGTTTTTCCTAACATCTTTGTTGCTGATGATGATTCCTAACATCTTTGTTGCTGATGATGATTCCTAACATCTTTGTTGCTGATGATGTTTCTCATTGGATTTTCCAATTAACTCGGAATGGAATTTCATATTACTTTACTAAAACATCAAACGGGATCAATTCCCCGAACAGATAAATCCGTTTCTTTTGAGAAATCCGTTTCATTCTCAGACGAGCCACCGGATATGAATTCACCGAAACAACACTCGCCTCAGCATTCAGGTAAAGATAAAACAGATTTGCCAACTTTACACTGAATAAATATTAAATTATTTATGTATGATGTTGGCACCTACCTCCAAATGGAGGAACCACAGCAACGGCTGATTTGCATAATGTTATTTTAATATGTAAATTGTTTGTAAAGTGTTTTTATTTAAGCAATAAATGGTATAATAATATATGATGTTAGAATGCCGACATGGATCTTTGGATCTCTTATGTTGAAATGAAAAGATTTTTATTTTTAAATATTTTAAATAGTGAATACATTAGTTTTATTCCTAGTTGTCACCTATTCAGGCACTGACTTAGCTCAGTGCTGCTTAACTTTTATGATCCAACAATGACTATAGATATACTTGCCAATATACCTGTAATTGAAGTTCAGAGTGAGTTGAGGTTCTGTCAGCGCCCTGATGAGTTAGACTTAACGAAACAGAGTGAGGCATGACATTATGTCGAGCCATCAATGATGACGAATGTCAAATGATGGAACAGTTGCCAGATGTAGCATTGCATTTTGCTTGTTACATTTCCTAGGTGTCTCTCGCACAATTATATTGTGTCAACTATTCATGTTTTGCAAAACTCGGTACTATCAAATGATATATGTTTTGCTTGCCAAGCATGATGGCGGTAAGAGACCACCGCTCGTCTCTGGTAAATACTTCACATTATATTCTTCGGAATTAATTGAAGGTCAGAGTGAGTTCAGGCTCTGTCGACGCCCTGATGAGTTAGACTAGTGTATTTACTTACTATTTGAGGAGCAAAATGAGTCCGAAGACTTGTTGTAGTAAATAGGCTGACTTGTTGTAAAATTTGCGACTTGTATATTCTGAGGACGTACTATGCGAATCTGAAGTAGAGAGGATGAGAGCGGAAAATGCCATGTGGTAAGGAAAAGTTCCGAGGTACGCTGTACCCCATTTTTAAAAATGATTTCAGCAAAAGAAAATATTCTATTTACAATATGTATCTCCTTTCTTTGTGCATGTCTGAAACCTCTATGGAAATGGTAAATTGGTTTAAATTTCAACAATTTTCATTTTATTTTAAATCGATATTGTCAATTGTTTTTATTATTTAATTGTTTATTTTCTCTTACAAAATTGTTTATTTTGTGATTTTTTTTAACTTTTGTTTATTATATGTATATATTTTTTTTACTTATGTCTCGTTATATTTTTTTCCTATAATTAATTTGTTTTTTTCCCTTTTATTTTAAATTGATAATGTCAATTGTTTTTTTTATTTATCTGTTTTTTCTTTTTAATTTTCATTTAATTTTAAATCAATATTGTCAATTGTTTTTATTAATTAATTATTTATTTTCTCTTATAAAATTGTTTATTTTGTGATTTTTTTACTTTTGTTTATTATATATATGTATATATTTTTTTTTACTTATGTCTCGTTATATTTTTTTTTCTATAATTAATTTGTTTTTTTAATTTATTTTGTTTGTTCTCTAATTTATCTTTGATAATTATAACACAGCTGATTCTAAACCCACCAAACCAGCTATTAAATCTTCAACATTACCTCGAATGTCTTCCCAAGGTACTTAAATATAAGCTATACTCTGTCTTGTATTACAAGGTGTCATTAAGCAATGCTATTTATTGTTTATAATTGTCATTACTGCAAATTAGATCATATATATTAGTCTTTGATAAGGATTCTTACTAAATGGACAAACAATTAAATTAATTATGAAATCTCAAAATACTAGCCACCTCATATATGTATATCTACAAATAAAAGGTCAGGACACATTAAGATAAAATAATTTTAAAATAAGATCATGGTTTTGTTTCTTTGACGCCCAGTAAAATCTTCATGTATTCACTTTTAATCTAAAAATGAGATTAAACATCTATTATGCAGTACTTGGAACTCTCATTAAATATTTTAAGTGACAGTACTTTAAACTTACATTAAATAGTTTCAAGCTTCAGTACTTTAAATTTACATTATATAGTTTCAATCTTTAGTACTTTAAATTTACATTAAATATTTTCAATCTGCAGTACTTTAAATTTACATTAAATAGTTTCAAGCTGCAGTAATTTAAACTTTCATTAAATAGTTTCAAGCTGCAGTACTTTAAACTTCTTCTAAAAAGTTTCAAGCTGCAGTAATTTAAACTTTCATTAAGTATTTTGTAATTTTTTAGTGATAAATAAATATTTAATAATATTTATTATTTATTCATTAATGTTTACAGATAGAGACAGGCATAAACCTACACCTCCTCCTAAACCAGTGGCTCTATCTCCTGGCCAATATGAAAGTAGAAATGTTTATCGAGGTAATTTGTATGAATTTAGAATATGAAAATCACAATACTTTGTCTATATACCTTTGGTATTAATTAGGAAAAGTATGTCTTAATTTTTATTTTTATTACTTTTAAAGTTAAAAGACAGATATACCCTAATAGTTTTTAATGTGGAAAAATAAAAGCACCTAATTTGTGAAGACTTCATCCAAATTTGTAGGAGATGAGAAAGAGATGAAAAATTTACTGTTGAATTAAAAACAGACATGAAACCCAATCTATGTCGTAATGGGGGTCTCTGTCATATAGATATATGCTAGCCTATCTCAATACATTAAGAGGCCTGAAACTCTTTTTGGGACTCTCAGGGGTTCTGTGTAACCTCATTGAAACCTCACTTCCAAGAGTGTGTTAAGGTTTTAATAAATAAATTTTTCAGCTTCTTGCACATTTTTTGTGTTTTGATTTGTATTTTAAAAGTTATACTAAATAATTTACTGTTATTTTGTTCTGTTCATTTGTTTATATAAATAGTCGAAGGTAGTCAGGTTATTTTTTCGGTGTTTCAAAATTCAACCAATAAGGCCCCTCTAGTAATATATATCTATGGTCTCGAAGGTAGAATGGTTAAGACGTGCGCCTGCCACTCAGACAGTCCGGGTTTGATCTTGGTCGGGGCCTCTTAGATTTTCATGCGAAGGAATGGAAATCCTTTTACTTGCCGTCTTTCGAAAGGGACGTTAAGCCGATGGTTCCAAGCCTGTGCGATGTCAGGTACTCGTAAAAGATCCCTAACCCTTAATACCTGGGTTTAGGCAAAATTTAAGACTCTCAATAGTAGTTTATATTAAATATATCTTCATTTCTACCTTATGGGTTTGAGAGCAGGAAATGCTGGTCTGGCTGTGCGGCATTTGTTGTTTCTAGTTGAAGCTATAGAAAGTTAGAGTAAAAGTACGGCTCTTCTAACGGGAGGCCAAAGGGACTGAGAAAGCGCAAAGGGAAACCCCACTTTTAAAGGTGGGAAAAGCAGTGTTGTCAGACCCATAACAAATGTCTCCCAGAAGTGATAAGATCCCCCAGGGCGCCCTGAAGGTCCCTCAGATACCAAGATAAAATCTGTAAGGGCTGGTTAAGGAAGGAATCGTGGTAAGAAAACTAGGAAAAAGGGATGGGAAAGTGAAAGAGAGCAACATGATTGCAAGTAAACCAGCTTTCGTGTTGTCTGTGGAATTTCTTTGTGTTCACAATCCTATGCTCCTTCTATATTAGTTTTATTCTAAGGTTAGAGTTAAATTAAAGGACCAGCCTTTTAAAAATGTATTTTTTTTATGGTTGACTTCCTTTTTTTTAAATCTTATAAATTCGTTAGGTCTATGTTTTGTAATAAATAATGAATGTTACAGATTTACAGCTGACAGCGGAGATGTATAACCACCTTAGATCTTTACAGAAAAAAGCTAAAGAGTTGAAATGCGAAGTTAGAACACTGAGGAGGATGTGTCAGACGCAGAACCACACCGTCAGGGAGACCATCAAGGATACTTATCTTAATATTAGGTATATTATTAGAGATAAGATAAGAAAAAAAAATAGTTGTTTAAAACATCTTTTCAGATGTGTACAAAAGTCAAATAAAACATAAATTTTTCAAATTAGTTTTGAAAAGTCAAAGAGACTAATACTATTAGAGGGAGTACAGAACCTGATTTACACAGTGATAAGGGGTCTGGAAGTGAGACAGTTTCCATAGGTGCCGTAACTGTACTTACCCCTACTATAGTCTCCCAAGAGAGAGACTAGATACTCCTCCACCCCTCTACAACCCCTATTAAGGCACACACTCTACAAACGGCAGACATTTTTCAGTGATGCCACATTAAACAACTTTATTCAACACAGACAATTAAAGAATACATGCAATAGATAATAATTAAAACTTATTTTAAATTAATTTTACTTGATTTAAAACATAATAGTCAAAAAATAATGTAATATTTACGTGAAATTGTAATTATTATGAAAAATAAAAAAATGACGTCACCAATGTACAGTTACGGCACTTAACTACCAAAGAACTGTTATATCCTCCCTCTAATAGTATTAGTCTCTTTGTGAAAAGTCAATTTCTAGAAATTGGTTAATTTTATAAAAAGCCTTCTTTAACAATATTTCTTTTACTTTGATTTGAAACGCTTTAGACTCTAATTCTTTTATCTGAGTAGGTAAATGATTGTACAGCTTGATTCCTAAGCAGCTTATTCCCACTTCCGACTTGCTTAATCTATGCTTAGGTCAGTCTATTATTCAGTACTACTGGTGGTTCAGTGGTTAGTGCATTACACTATCACTCAGATGGCCTAGGTTCAATCCTAGGTTGGACCTTTAGGTTTTTAAAGCTAGGAATAGTTTCAAGGCAAATATTAGGTTGATTCTTTTAAAGTCAGTCCACAGACTGCATAGGAAACCCTCTTTGGCGCCTCCTGCTAACTCTCTTTAATACAATACAATACCATTTGAAGAGTCAGCTACCATCGATACTTGCTGTTGGATATAAATATCCCTGGACCGGTTTCGGCATAACGCCATCATCAGCAGGCGAGGCAACACTCGAGCTCTCAACTAATAAAGTTATATCAGTGATTAACTTCTAGTCTCAATGAGCACGACAATCTCATCGACAATCTTCAGAGGGCTCATCGTGCTCCAATGAGCATGATGTCTATTCGAGTCTCAATAGACTAGAAGTTATTCACTGATATAACTTTATTAGTTGAGAGCTCGAGTGTTGCCCTGCCTGCTGATGATGGCGTTATGTCGAAACCGGTCCAGGGATATTCATATCCAACAGCAAGTATCGACGGTAGCTGACTCTTCAATTACTTCTTCAACTTGAGGTAAATACAACCTTTTTAACAATACCATTTATTTACTTATAAATGTTTACCGTTTTTTTCATTATTACTCTTGTAAGTCAGCCTGACGGCTGTGATTGCTCGTGTGAGGTTTTTTGGAGTTTGCGCAGTTATCATTTATAATATTAACACAAATAAATATAGATTAAATTAATTAATTTCATGTCTTTGATTTCTTTAAACAATTGATTGATGATTTATTTTAACAAACAGGGACAAACATTTATTTAAACTTAACTTTTTAAAATATCAACATTTACAAAATAATAACAAATAGCAATTATTGACCATACATATAAAAAAAAGTAAAAAGTTATGAGGTTTTGGTCATGATAAATAAAACAACATTTAAGCTTTCGACCGTATGATTAGGTCTTCATCAGAAAGTGTTTAATAACAAACTAAAGCCGTTAACAGAAAGAAACAGATAAGGTATCTAAACATAGCTAGCTGTGTATACTGAAGAATAAACAACAAACTAAACAAAGATCTCTAGCCCTGGGGCTTAACATTAAGATTGTATCTATAGAAAATAACTATAGAATGATTTACAATTTTGACTAGTAATGAAAGGAATCAAGAATAAAATATTAAAATTTAACAAAACATAAACTAAAGTAAAAAAATTAAAAATTAAATAAATTCTTTCTGTTAACGGCTTTAGTTTGTTATTAAACACTTTCTGATGAAGACCTAATCATACAGTCGAAAGCTTAAATGTTGTTTTATTTATCATGAACAAAACCTCATAACTTTTTACTTTTTTTTATTTACAAAATATTTCAGGACAAAGTAAAACATAACTAAATTTTTTAACTTTTTAAAACATGGTTACTTAAAAATATATTATCATGCATTATTTAAGATAATTTTACTATTTTTATTGTTTATTTATTATTTATTTCACAAAATTTTATTCTATTATTTAGTTAATTATCTATTTCCATAATATTTTATATCATCATTTTGCTATGTTATTATTATATTAATTTATTTTATTTACATTTAATTTATATTTATTCAATAAGTTTTTTAATATTTTATGTACAAATTTAAAAAAACATTATCACAAATTTATCATTTTTTGACAATCCTAAAAAAAATAAAATACCCAATAAAATTATCCTTAAACCGAACAAACCCCCTCACATCTAAAAAACTAAAATTCTTACCACAAAAAAATAATAAAGAGGTACAAATTACCCCATATTAATAAATAAAAAATGGCTTCGGTTTACACAAAATACAGGGAATCATCCGTGGTGTAGTGGTTAAGGTACGTGGCCAATATACAGAATGAATGGATTTTAAACTTCCGAGTTTATTTAGTCATGGGTTCAATCTCAGCATGGGCCTCTGGGATTTTTATGAGAGGGATAAAAATTCTGCCTACCACGTCCTTCAGAAGGGACGTAAAGCTGGTGGTCTCGAGCCTGTGTTGTCAGGTACTCGTTAAAGATCCCTTACCCTAAATGAAACTGGGTATAGGCAAAATTTAGGACCCTCATAGTAGATTCATTATAATACTATAGTGTGTCTGCCTTGTAGTTTAAAGTTTATGGAGGTTTGGTTTAACAGTGAGGGCACGTGTTGTTCCCAGTTTTCACTAGACTATAAGGCTTGTATTCAAAGACATTTTCCCAACATTCTCCTTAAGGAGAATGTTAGGTTTAGGTAGGGAAAATGTTTTTAAGGCACGAAATTTAAATGATCGTTCCCGTGTTTAAAAGTGGGAAAAAACATGGTTTTCGTGGCTTAAAAACATTTTCCTAACATTCTCCTTAAGGGTTCCTTAAGGAAAATGTCTTTGAATACGGGCCTAAGAGTCAGTGAAAATATGTATGATTGCTTGAAAAAGCATGAGAGGAACCATAGAAATCCACGGGCTCTCCTGTCTAGATTAGATGAAATATACCTACACTTGAAATTAAAAGGAGTAGAACACTATCTTAGGGAGCTGGCAAAAAGGGCCCAACAACGTGGCCTACTTGCCTGGTAGTTACTTCCACTTCCCTATATTACTACTACTAAACAAAATACTTATTGCATATTTCTGCCTATAAAGAACTTGTTTGAAAACTAATCACCATGTTACAGGGCTATGTTAGTGGCAACGAGCAGTGAAGTTTGGTCGAGAGGTGACGAAGCATCGGAAACCAGGTTGAAAGCTATGAGGGACGAAGAACTGTATCGTCAGCAAATGCTCAAACTAGAGAACGACCTTACGTAAGTCCTGGCTCGATTATCCTTTAGGTTTTTACTTTTTTTAGGAAAAGTATTGTGTTTGCAAAAAAATTCCTGAACCGGGATGAAACCGGAATTATTTGTTTCTGGTGTTTTTAAGGTCTCCTGAGTGGTTTTTGCAAAGTTTTCTGTCTGTATGTGTCTGTTATCATCGTAGTCTTAGTGTATTTATGCTAGAGAGTTGAAATTTTGTACAAAAATCAGTCTACCGCTGTGTTGTGCTATTTGGAAAATATTTTTTTATGATGTCATTAACCCACAATAATGACTCAGCAAAAATGTAGAAAAATCGTCAAACGCACAATAATCATGCAAATAAATTGAGATTTGGCTCGCATGTGACTATGTATAAGACTAACATATGTGCCAAGTTTCATCTAATTATCAGCATTAGTTACATTTATATTAAATGACTTGTGTACATTTTCTAAAAAATCGTAAAGAAACTGGCAAATGGTTCAATTGAGTTGAAATTTGGTACAAGTGTATATTATTACCTAATAAATAAGTACACTAAGTTTCGTTTCAAAACGACAAGTATTATGATTATTGTTGGATCATAAAAATTAAGGAGCATTGAGCGTGGTCACTGCTGTATGGGTGACCGCTGTGAATGATACGGATTCATTTACTATCTGAAGATGAGCAAAGCGAGCCCAAAGACATGCTGCAGTATAAATTTGGTGAACTGTATTTTGAGGATGAGGGAAGCGAGTCCAAAGCAGGGAGGATGAGCTCAGCAAATCCCATGTAATGAGGAAAAGTTCTGAGGTACCCCGTACCTATTTTTTTTAATCTTTTGTTTTTGTTTATTATCTTTTGTTTTTTATCTATTTGTTTATCTTATAGGGAATTAGAAAGCTCAGTAGAAGAACTGAGGGGGAACGTCATCAACAGGAAAACACGTGTCAACATGTCTGACGTGGAGAACATGGCGCTCATACTTAGTAAATCAAGCAAGACGGTGGCTGAACTCAAGCTAAGATTCCCTTCACTCCAGGACTCCATCAAATCTTTGATAGCGCAAGAAATGGACCGAGCGGTGGCCGAGGAGAAGTAAGTCAAACTGCTTTATCCTAACAGATGTATTTACGAGAGGGACATAGCCTACCTAATAATTCAAATAAAAAAGAGTGACCTTTCTGACTCTTTCTCTGTTTGTGAGCATCAAAGGATGTATAGATAAAGATTTATAAATAAATCTTTGACACAATATAATTGTGCGAGAGACACCTAGGAAATGTAACAAGCAAAATGCAATGCTACATCTGGGAACTATTCCATCATTCGACATTCGTCATCATTGATGGCTCCACATAATGTCATGTCCCACTCTGTTTTTTTATGTCTAACTCATCAGGGCGCAACAGAGCCTGAACTCACTCTGACCTTCAAATAATTCCAAAGAATATAATGTGAAGTATTTACCAGAGACGAGCGGTGCTGTCTTATCACCAATTAATTGCATTAATTACCAGAATGAATTGAAGGTCAGAGTGAGTTCAGGCTCTGTCGGCACCCTGGTGAGTTAGATGTAACAAAACAGAGTGAGGCATGACATTATGTCGAGCCATCAATGATAATGAATGTCGAAATGATAAAACAGTTCCCAGATGTAGCATTGTATTTTGCTTGTTACATTTCCTTGGTGTCTCTTGCACAATTATATTGTGCCATCTATTCATGTTTTGTAAAACACGGTAGTATCAAATGATATAAATAAATCTTTATTAACATTAAATGCAATAAATGCACAAAAGTTACATCATCATTTAATACTATTTAAAATAAAAAGCCCTCATCAAATAGATGTGGCATGGGTTTAATATCTTAAATCAAATCTGCGTTCCTGATCAAATTTTATTTCTTTAATCTCTGAAATAGAGTACAAGGGATTTTGAAGCAATATTACTTTAATATTCTTTCTATTAAATTAAAATTTAATGAATTCTTCTTATTAAATTCATTTTCATTTAATATTCTAATTTTTGTAGGCAGTACATTGTATAATTTAAGTCCAGCTTGAATTGAGTTGTACTTAGCTGCCTTTGTTAGCCTATACCTTTCCACAGAGTATTGACCCGTCTGTCTAGTGTAATAACAATGAATATTTTCTATAGTTGTTAAGGAAGTTCTAGTTTTATGTATAAATAAAAGAATCTGATAGTAATAGAGAGAATAGATAATTAACTTTTCATTATTTAAAAAATATGTATTAAAATACTAAAAGCATAATAAATGTTTAACTTAGAGACAAAGATGATGAGGTTTGAGGTTTTCCTTAAGCATATACACACCTCTTATTTTAAATTGCTTTGACTTAGTATTTCTTAATACTATAAAATACATTATTTGTAGGGTTTTCTTTAACAAGGTTTTTAAAATCGCTTAATTTGTGCCAAAAGGAAAGATTTGCAGACAAGCAAACTTGTTCTTAGTTATCAGACAAGGCAATCTGGTAAATGCAGTGCTTCTTTCAGAAGATCAGAGATAACAAACGCAACAGTCTTGGTATTAGTGTTTTAAATTCACGTCCAGCTAATTTAAAAACATTAAATTCTAAAGTATTTGAAAAGCAATTAAAATTTTTATTAATTGGTGTTGCTTTGTACTCTGTACAAGATTTTTAAATGGTCTCAGAAATTTGTTTTAACACTTTTTTTTAAATTTTGTAAATATCTTTGACAGTGTTGCACAATCAATGAATTAATTATTTTTAAATTATTTTTTTTACAGGTTCTTAAAAGATGAACCTGAGAGGTTAGAGAGTGCTTTAAGGAGGTGTAAAAAGTTAACGGGGACTCTGGTAACTTTAAAGAGGTAAGTTTTTATAGCAACAACCTTTCTCGATTAAAGTGCTATAAAACAGTGCTACACAAGGCAATGGAGGCAATAAAAGGGTTTCAAGGGTGGAGATGCAAGGGAGTTCAAATGGAGACTCGATCTGGTCTGTCTCAAGCGAGTTAGATTTGAGTGAGGGGAAAACGCTAAAAAACCTTACAGGTTTAAGCGTTAAAAAAGTATAGTAACTCTGTTTACGCCTCATTAAAATTAATCTGGGTTAATCAGATATCGTCAGTTTGTGTTCATTTAAATCTTTAATTTTAGTTGAGGTATAGGACAAAGGTTCAATTTAATGTATCACAGTATCTGTTCCCCGCCTCCAGATACTAGTTAGTTAGCGTCCTGCACTCCCTTAAGGCAAGACCGTGCGCCTTCGCACAATACATTTACCTACATAATTACGTAAATCTTTTGCGTAATTATAAAATTTATTCTAAATAGTGTCAGTCTTTTGCCCTTGCTAAGTCTGTCATTTAAAATTATTAATGTAAGTAGAGTTAGTAGTTTAAAGTGATTTAAATTGAACATTTGTTTAAAGTAATCAGTCATAGTTTACTGTCAAAGTGAATAGTTTAAGTTTACTGTCAGTCAATAAGTATTTGGATTACGTAGTATTACTAAATTATTAAATTTAGTAACGTACTTTACCTCTGGAAGTTGTATGTATATTTGAGTCTCTTAATTATGGAATTATTATTGAACATATATAATTCTATGGACTTTACTTTATATTGAGTTTAAAATTACCAATGGATGAGATTAATATGGATTATTTTATCATGGATTATTCAATGTCTATAAATTAATGGATAAATATGCTATTTCTTCTTGATGGAGATAAAACTAGATTTATGGTTGATATTATGGATATCTATTAAATGACATATATATTAAAATATTGGATTATTATGTTTGGAACTATAAAATGGATAAATGGTTGGATAAAATGGATAAAAGTGTCTCATCTATAAAATTTGGTTAACTATTTAATTTTTCTTTATTTTCAAATATTTTTCTTTATTATATTTAATATAAAATCTATGTTCTTTAGAGAAACGAATCAATATTCTTAAGATGTTTTGATATTATTTTTGTTCTGCGAAGTTTTGCTTTTTATTATACTTTTGTCATGAAATTGAAATTATAATAATAATAATAAACTTTATTTGATACAAGAAATGAATCTTCTACAAAATTAAATAGCAATATAAATTCTGAAAAAAATATAAATGCGAGCTTCTAAGGTTAACACATATATAAAATTAAACTAAATTTCTCAATTAGTTTGGGTAGATATGACATGTAGGGTATGGGGGTTGAGGTATATGGGTGTAGATATAAATTGTAAAAATTAATTATTAGGGTAAACATGAGATGTATTTGTATGATTAAGTATGAGTATTAGAAGAGTATGAGTATTTATTTTTTTTTTATGATAATCAGGGAAATTAGATAGTGTCTAAAATTAAGAATTTTGGGTTGTTGGGTTTAGGTTAAGAGCATAGTTAAAGAAGTAGAACAGAGCATCCATTTTATCTTTATCGATATCAGACAGGAGAGAAGTTAAGTCAGGATTTGTAGTGAGTATAGGGTAGGTACTTCGTTTTTCGGATAGAGAGCGGCAAGAAAAGAGTAAGTGAGAGAGAGAATCTGGATACTGGGAGCAGCGTGGACAGGTTTCGGTCGAATCAAATATGTGGCAGGTGGAGTTGTGGTATAGTCTAGGCTGGAGTTGGTTGGCAAGTCTTAATTGAGCAATGAGTCGGGTTTTATTTATAGTTGTGCGGACAAATAAGTACTGTTCTCCTAATGAACAGTATGAAGAAATATGCCGGAAGATTTGGGAGTAGTTACTATTAAATATTTTGTTAATGTCAAGGCAAAAGTGATGATTTTGGAATTTTTCTTTTAATATCTTAGATTTTTTTTGGAAATCAGATGACGTTAGGGTTAGTTCATTCTGTGATCCTATAGGTGTTAGTATTGTTTTGAGTTGTGAGAACCAATTTAAATCTGGAATATTGCATTTCTTAGAGTCGATTTCGATAAGTTTTTCAATACAGATCTTCACAAGGCGATTTTGAGGCAAATCAGAGATTTTTTGCCAGAAAGAAATAATTTTAGAAAGTACGGTACAGGACAAAGGTAGTAAGCCACACTCGATTCTAATAAAGTGATGAGGAGTATTTTTGGGAAGTAGGAGTAGATTTTTTATAAAAGTTGATTGAATAATTTCGATAGGCTCCAGATACCGTGTGGCCCAAATTTCACTTCCATATAATAAAACAGGAATGACTTTGCTTTCGAAAAGTTTGATTCTTGTGCCCCATGAATCTGACTTTGCACTGGCTAGGATCGACTTGACTTTGCTGAGAGCAGACTTTCCTTTTGAAATGAAGAATTGTGACGCGCCATAAAAAATGAAATTGAAATTAATTTTGGTTTTTTATCTTCATCCTATATACAGTCCTCTTGTCTTAAGTCAGAATTTAAGTTGTATCAGCGCATACCAAGCACGGAGCTATTTATGGTGCAAACAAGTTAACTGCACTGTACTGCAAAATGCATACAAACTCCTTTACTAACACACGTATTGAAATTCAAACATACATTATCAGCTGATAGCTGGCTCAAAAATTTAAAAAAAAATGAAAAACTGTTGAACTCTCTTGACTGCTCGTTCAATTTTATTCTACCTCGTAAAAGTTGAACCAATGTCTCTGTTATACCAACACCGTGCTCGACAAAATGTGAACTTCAAATCCCGTCTGTTAATCCTGTCCTCCCTCTCTGTTAAAGCTGTCCTTCTTGTCTGTTAATGCTAGATGTTGTTTTTGTATTGACACTTTCTGGTTGTGTTGTTCAGGTTAGCATCGGTGCAAGAGCAGAGACTGCCCGACGCAAGACTGAGTCCTCCACTACCTGAAACCGAGCAACCTGTTACACCTACTTCAAACAAGGTCAGTTTTACAACTATTATTATACACTATATCATAATATAAATATATTTATTAGGAATACGAAGATAAAATACATAAAAATGATATGATTTGAAAACATGATAATAAAAAATATCAACGTTTATTTTGCGGCAGTTAGATGACCGCAAGTATCCTAACCCTAGAGCAAAAGACGCAGCAAAATCGAGCATGTGGTCCATATGCTTTAGTTTTCTCAAAGCTGTATCTGTCATCTATTATCAATACTTTATTTTTGCTTCAGTTCAATGATATTCTAAGTTTTAATCTACACTTTTAGTGCTATTATAACAACTTCACTTGATTTTTAACACTATGATTGGTTAATTTTAAATATAATACTCCTTATACAAGAGATCAACCAATAAGACTGTTGTGTTGTTTTAACTCAGTTAGTTTACAAAAATATAACACTGTGATTGGTTCATTTCAGCTATAACACTTCTGACATAATAATTATTGGTGGATCTCTTGCATAAATGGTGTAAACTTTTAATATGGACCAATTTCAGCATTGTATTTTTCCATTGCTCTATTAATTTAGATAATATGAATTTGCTATAAAAATTAGCAAAAGGATGCTTCATTCGTTTCATTTTTCTGTATTTTACCTGCAGATTTCTT
Organism: Microvelia longipes; assembly: GCA_018340805.1. NCBI lineage: Eukaryota > Metazoa > Arthropoda > Insecta > Hemiptera > Veliidae > Microvelia > Microvelia longipes. The sequence goes on from JACMZG010000019.1 coordinate 3,563,262, forward strand.
CAAGGTTTTACTTTTACCTGATTCTGCATGATTTTCCCTTTCTTATCTTCTATCCAAATTTTAAATTTCTCAAAAGTTCTCTTTTATTTGATAATTTTTTAAATTCTAAATTTGAGGAGTATGATTTAAAAAAAACTTATCTTTTAATGAATTCCAAGTAGGGTTATTCTTCACAAACTGTTTCACCTATAATTTCATCTGTCTTGTCTTTGAAGAAATTATTAAAATAGAGACATAATCAACTAGTTATTTATGCACCATGGCAGTAAAAAAATTTGTTACCCCCCTGAGATGTAAGTTTGTTCCTTAGGTGAAAACCAAGGTACCAAGGCATTTAACTCCCAAGGCAATGTGGTATTTATGTATTAAACTCTTAAAGCAAAGCTGAATCAGTTATTTTTTTAAGGGGAAAACAGCATTTTACTCCAGAGGTGCATACAATTTTTATTTTTAGAGTTTGTCATAATGATAGCAAGATGTTAGTCTACTAATATCAGTCTAAGGAGTTTAATTAAACTCCTTTATTTAAAAAAGTTAATTAAAAATTTTAATTTTTGATTAACTCCTTCCCTCCCCTAAAGGGGGGGGGGGCTCTTGTGCTGTGAATGCAGAAACTCTTTGGAAGTAAAATTAATTTATATTTTGCCACCAATGCAGTGTGGCGAAACTTACAAATGTGTTCAACAACTTTTAATGGCTTCATTCTTTTAAATAATATTTTTATCTGTTTAGTTAAAAAATTGTGTTTTATATATAACATTAATATATATATATATATATATATATATATATATATATATATATATATATATATATATATATATGTATGTATATATCGAAGAATCAGCTACCATCAATTCTTGCTGTTGACGGTTTCGGACCAGTGTTGGCATAAAGCTATCATCAGCAGGTGGGGCAACACTGGAGCTCTCCAGTGTTCAAGTTATATCAGTGAATAACTTCTAGTCTCAATGAGCACGACGAGCCCTCTGAAGATTGTCGTGCTCATTGAGACTAGAAGTTAATCACTGATATAACTTTATTAGTTGAGAGCTGGAGCAGTGTTGCCCCGCCTGCTGACGATGGCGTTATGCTGAAACCAGGTAGCTGATTCTTTGATTACTTCTTCAACTTGTGTGAATACAACCTTTTTAATGTATATATATATATAAACAAAAAAATTAAGTAATAAATAATAATTTGTCATTTGACTGGAAATCTTTAAGACTTGTCAATCTTACCTGTCTTGCTAGATTTATTGGTTAATATTATTACAATAATATTATTAAGATACATATCAGCCTACTGTCATGTTGTGTTTATTATACTCAAGCAATTAGCGAATTTTCATTATGAAAATGACGCTTATGAGGTTGTTCGGATGACGGAAGTTGAGGGTGGGAGTGATCGGAATCGGTTCCTATTGGCTTCCTGATAACAAAAATAATATGTCCGAAAAAAGTTTTATATATGTATATATATATATATATATATATATATATATATGTATATAATATATATGTATGTAAGAGTTTCTACCCTTTCGTATGCGGAACGATAACTCTCGAAGCGTTCTCAAATTGAAACGAAACTTTGCAAATCGCGAGATGTTGTGGAGGTTACGAGGCCTATTGTTTATAAAAATATTATGACGTCATCAACCAAGTTTGACGTCATGAAAAAAAAAATTTTTGAAACTTGAAATGGCTTTAAAACAAGGTATGTCGTATTAAAGTAGACGGCTAGCTGAGTCGATTAAGACCGATTTCAGCTCAATCGGACCATACAAAATGGCGCAAACGGTATACATATATATATAATCTTGTATATATGTATACGTCTAGGTCAAAGACTCGTACGATATCTGTTGGGTTCAGTAGTGTTAGAGGGTGGTGAGATAGTATAAAAAGGGGCCTCTACTCTTGCTCCATCCTGGCATGCCTGCTGTCCAGAGAGACAGGACAAAAATGGCTTCCACTAAACCACGCCGAGCTAAGCAGGCCTGTAAAGGAAGAACCTCGAAGTAGTCTTTATATGGTCGAAGTCATTCTAAAACGATTGCGACCGGTTTCAGCTCAATCGACAATCCTAAGTGACGGAATCGGCATTTTTTATTTAAAAACAAAAATCATGAATATATTTGTTTATAGTTGTCGCGGCCGCCGCTAGTTTTATTTTAGCTAAATTTGTTTTTGTTTTGTAATTTTGACAACAACTGTCAAGAAAGAATTATGTTTGACGTATTTTATTCTAGTTTTTCGATTCGTTTCAAGATTTATTAGTTTAGAAGGTAAAATACTCTATTACGGGTCTAACAGGGTTCAAACGGGTTTTTACGGTTTCTTGTTCGATTATTGTTCGCGAAAACGGGACGTTTTTATGTTACAGTTGTTCCTTCTTCGTATCGATACTTATACCAATAAAACTCTGTGAAAGTTAAGCTGTCCTGACTTTAAATTTGTGTAGCTAGAAATGAATTCCGTGACGATTGTTGCGCGATTACCGGCACAATAATGCTTCTTAATTTTAATATTATAGCATACTATTACTAATAGAGTAAGAATAAAATCTCAATTAGCAAATCAAATTTGTGAGAAAGCCTCTCAGGCCCGCGAAGCGGGCCTGTGTGGAAAGGCTGTGAAAATTCGCTAGATACATGGCAAAAATGCCATGTAACAAGAACAACACATAATACAAAACAACAACAATGTGCCGCAAAGCGGCCACAGGGAGGCCCCGGGCCGCGAAGCGGCCCGGTGGCCGACGCGTGGAGCGGACGAGGCGCGAAGCGCCGAGGCCGCGTAGCGCTTACGGCCGAAGGCCCGTATTTCTTTATCTACTTAAAGACCTCAGAATTTGTCTAGTTTTTCCTTCGAGGCAAAAATGTGCTATCTTTGCCTAATTATCAAAGAATAGTCAAAAATAAAATGAACATAACATTGGCAGCAAAAAATAACATTTATAACATAAAAATAACATTTAATTATTATAAATAAACCATATTTATTATTATAAAATAAATAAAAATATTTTATCTATTATAAATAAAAAACATATTTATTATTATTTTCATGAAAATGACATTAAATTTTTATAATAAAATCATTATTATTTATAAAAAAAAATATTTACAGCATAACATATTTTTATAATGAAAAAAATATTATTTTATAAATATATGAAATAAAATTTCATCTTTATTAATAAAAGATGTTAAATAATTATCTATACGATGGCAGTAATTTAAGTATTATACTGCTCTCTTGTATGTCTTTCCACAAATGTGGTTCAGCCCAGAAATAACAATAAAAAGAAATTTTTATCAATTACAGGGTGTTAATCAGGGAAGGATATCTATTCCTCTTCTTTTCATGTTACAATTGGTCTAAGTAGTGTTAAAAAAACTGGAAATATACCACACTTAGATTTAAACTTATTCTTTCTTTATTTTTAGTCAGGTTTAAGCTTAACCTGATCAATGTGTATACAATTTATTAAGTAATTTCTCCTTAGTCTCACTTTTTAGTTTATAGAACTTACACATTTTTAAATAATTAAATTAATGACTTAGATTCTATAAAAATTTTTCTTCACTAATCTACAAATTAGCAATGATCATTTCACCAACACTGTGGGCATCTTCAGGTCATCAAATATAAACTTAAACACTACATTAACAACAAATTAAAAAATAGGCACACACAACATAAAAAAAAAACTAGAACTAAATATCACAGAATTAAGTTAATAAAAATCAAATAAATAAAGCGACAGTCTCTCCACAAATGTAAAACTATATTTACAAAGCCGGCTTTCGGCTGTTAACAGCCATCATCAGTGCCGTAGAGAAGCGAGAAAGGAAGAAAAATATAGACTATATCATTTGAGACAGAGGTTGAAATCTGAATCTTATTTAATCACTACCTCCACGGTTCAGAACACATAAAATAAAAATCAACTTTATCAAGAAATAAACAAAGGTTTTTATTTATTTCTTGACAAAGTTGATTTTTACTAACTTAATTCTGTCATATTTAATTCTATTCTTTTTATGTTGTGTGTTTAATTTGTTGTTAATGTAGTGTTTAAGTTTATATTTGATGGCCTGAAGATGCCCACAGTGTTGGGTGAAATGATCATCACTAATTTGTAGATTAGTGAAGAAAATTATTATAGAATATAAGTCAATAATTTAATTATTTAAACAATTTGTTGTTTTTCTATTCCTGTTTCACCTAACACGTGTTGTTCACAAATATTTTAGGTTAAACTTCAACTTAACCTGATCATTGTGGACATAACTTTTCATGTTATCCTTAACCCCTCTCTTGCTGTTCGAAACGATTTTAAATAGAGTCCAATTTTAAATATGTTTAATTAACATATCAACAATAATCAATTTTTTAAATTAATTTTACCATTTTTTTATTTAACTTTTTATGTATTAGTTGTTTATTTTATTCAAGACAGTCTTCCTTTCTTCCTTTATATCCATAGGATCTAAAATAATTTTACTAAATAATTATTTTAGGATTTTAAATTTTTTTATATACCAAGGATCATGAGTTTTTTTTAAATTTAGAAATTATTTTGAATACAGATCTTAATGTAGCCATATATTGATTCATACATTTACTATTTATTGCTCATTCATGTTTCACATATTGTTCACATATCACATTGTTTATCCAAATTTGGTTCAAATTTCTCCCCCCCCCCAACCACCTCATCTCTCCTAAGTTTTTTTGTTTCAACTTTTCCCTTAAAAGAAATATCTATTTACCTAATTTAGTTGTAACTGTTGTTTTTTTCTGTTTTGTGTCTGGGCACTAAATTTTGTCACAAACATTTTGTGGTGTCTGTTTGATTGGATATATTATTGGTGGGGGCAGTTCAGTTGGAAATGGAGCTCACATTTCAAAGAAGCAATAACCAGCCAGGAGTAAATTAAATTTTTCTTTATTATTTTTTTTAAAGCTACTCTTTGATTGTTCTCCTTTTTTCCTATTCTCTATATTTTCTGTTTGTTAAGACCGAAACAATCTTTTTCTTTTTTTTATTATTCTTTCATGGGTGTTGTTTATCAAGTTTGTGGACTTTCTTCGATGTCTCTTTAATGTTTACATGTTTTTGGTTAAAGATTGTGAATGTTAATATTTTAAAAACATCATAAGTTTACCACCAGGTAAATAAAATTAATAAACCAAAAATGATTAATAATCAACTGATTAAAATTAATAATTTTTAATAAATCTCAAATTTTCCTACACTACATTTTTTGTATGTACAAAAATATAAATTTCAAAATATTTTAGGAAAATGTTTAAAACACCCTTGTAACTAATTTAATGTAATTATTTTTCTTTAATCTCTTCAAATTTAAACGCTCGAATGTTTTACTGGTAATTAAAATTACATAAGAGCATTTTTGATTATTTTTTGATTACCTAATGAATTGTTTAATAATTATTTTTGATTGAATATGGGTGTCACATTTTTTTCTAATCTTAATGTTTTATTATTTAGGATTTATCAATATAATGAATAGATTTCATTATTTGGTAATAGCTATTTTAAGAATTTATAAAAAATGAAAATGGTTAGCGGTATGTTGATGAAGTGCAATAATTATATAATTTAACTATTTTAAAAGAATGTAAATTTAAATTATTTTTATGTTACTTCTATTAGAAGTTTTACTATGACCTATATTACTAATTTGAAAACTCAAAAAAAGAAAATCAATAGAAGAACTAAAAAAAACTTATTCTATGATTGGCATATTATAGTGCTACGTTTATTATAAAAAGTGTATTGTAAATATGTTAACCCATAGAGATGACACTGAGTTTTTGTCTCTCAGATTCTTCCACTAAAGTTATATCTGAAGTTTTGGTACAATCACAAATGTTCTTAAAATTAAACCAACTTGAAAAAAAATCAGTCTAATTTAATTTTATTTAAATTAATTTTGAACAATTTCAATTAATAGTATTTTGATTTACTAACCGGTATTACCTATCTTTATATTATTTTTTTAAAAATCCTAAATAATAGCATTAAATCCTAATTGAATAACAATAAATGGCATTTTGCTTTTAAAAATTATTTTTATTTCTTATACCACAATTTGTTTTTATATAAATTCTTCCTTTTTATTTAAATTCATACCACTTCCCAAAATTAAATATGATCAGTGGCTGGCTTGCTATAATTTTCACCAAATAGACTCTGTCATCTGTAGGATGAGAATAAAAACTAGCACTAATTTAATTAATTTAGAATTTTTAATTGTTCTTTTTTCATTTCCCCTTTTTATATATTTTTTTTATTATGTGGCTAATAAATTGAATCTAGTTTGTTTTAAATTCTCCCCCAATTTATATTATTTATTTAAAATATTAGTTTCTGCTTTTTATTCCGTTTAATTAAAATATAAATAAATAAATAAATAAAAATAAATTTTTTTTGGTGCAATTTTGATGTTTGCATAATGGTTATTTGGCATCTGCATGGTGCAAAAATATGAATCAGATACAAATTTAAGATATTTCTTTAGGTTGTTATTGGTTAGGGACTATGATATAAGTGAAAAATGGTGCATTATGTTGTTTTTTTTTTAAGATTGTGTATTTGTTCTATGGTGCATTTGGAACCCCCTATTTTTAAATTATGTGTTTTTAAGCATTTTTCAGCATCTTAATTTAGAATATAGTTAATTATAACTGATTTTTTGTTAACCCTGAATTTCTGAGCCAGAAATTATATATATATATTTATTCTACAAGTATCATTAAGGTAGTCACGTGATTTTTTTATTTACTTTGTCCAAAAAATTTGTGGATTGAAATTTCCTAGCCGTAGGATCAATGCCGTGGAAATTATGTTAATTTATATTTTTATTAGTATCATTCTTTTAATTAAAAGTCATCATCAATAATTAATTTTGACTTGGTTAGTTTTTCTAACGTGTTATTAATAACTGTTTTTATTGAGTGAAATATAGACATTGACTTTAAGTAAAAATTTTATTTAAAAACGTCCCCGTCAACCATCTTAATCGAATTTATAATAAATGATGATTTTTATAAATAAATTTATAAAAACCAATAAATTGGGAAATAAATTCTAATACGTGTGTATCATGTTGTAGGTTTTATGATGCTTTAGCACCGTAAAGATAAATAAAGTAAATAAGTCCTTTTGTATAAAGCAAATAAAAGTAAGAAATATGATGTTTAGAAAAGTAGACGGTATGTCAAAGCATTCTTCATTTTTTTTATTTTTAAATTACTTTTTTTCTACATAAAAAAATTAATTTAATTTTTTTGAAAACTTCAGTCCTATATAATATGAATTTATTTAATAACTCTCTCTACGTTTCATTGAGCCAAGCTCGACATCTTCAGGTGAATTCAAAATAAAACTAAAATTGTAATTTTTGTGAATATTGGTCTCCATAATAGTTCTTTAGTGTCCCTAACAAGAAAATATTAAAAAATTGTTATGCAAACATTTTTTAAACACAACTTATAAAATTGAAAATAATTTAGAATAAACAAAACCTGGAGATATTGAGCTTCGCTCAATGAAACGTTGTGAGAATGATTAAATAAATTAATATTATATAGAACTGAAGTCTTAAAAAATTTAAATTATATATACCATACCAGTAAAAAAAAATTACTCTTTTATAAAAAAAAAATAAAGAAAAAAAAATTTCTTTTCATTTTTAAAAGAAATGTTTATTTTTTATTTATTTTTTTAAATTTAAAGTGTTATTATTATGGAAGATTATCCGATACAAAATTAAAGATACAGTTTGCACAATAGAAACACACAGTGATGCATTATATTGTTTATTTTTATATTTATGATATTGTCAGCTACATTATATGTGTTTTTATTTATTTATGTAACAAAGGCGAATGAAAAAGGGCTTATAAATGTAGATTCAAGCTAAAGTGGAATAGAATAACAAGTGATGCCGCTTTTGTAAAATAAAAGTGCCAATTTTCAAAAATTATTAATCGAGATTTATTCGATTTTATTCAAAAGGAAATGGCTGACCGACTGTAAAATGACAGGATGTCGAAATATTTTGTAAACAAATGTGAAGTGTAATTTAGTAAATAATCTTACACGCGATAATTAAAAACACAGGTAAACAAGGAATAAAAAACAATATAACCTTCTGCGTCGGTTTTTCTACGGTTATTGTCATGAAGATTTAGGTCTTCCGGTGGTGACCACGTCAATGCAGATGAAGAATCCGACGTTTTCCTTCCATTGTGGAAGGCATCTTCAGGGATGTAGGACATCATGGAATGCTCTACAAAGCTTAACAGTTCAGCTTTGTAGAGCATTCCATGATGTCCTACATCCCTGAGGAAGCGAAACATCGGATTCTTCATCTACATTGATGCAGTCACCACTGGAAGACCTAAAACTTTAACATAACCTTCATCATGACAGGTAACAAGACATTTTCATAACCTCACCCGATAACGACTGTTGCTAAAGTAGCTCTAGTGGCCAAACTTTTCTTGGTTTGACATCTTTCGATTCATCGCAAGTCCGAAATACGTTAGTAAGATCACTTTTCATTCTATTTCCACTTAAATTCAAGCTTACTCCCTCTCCTCCATAGTTGAATATTTTGATTTCTGTTAATAAAAACCATTGGCCACACTTTTTGCATGGAATAAAATGAAAGGATTAGATTGTAGCTCCCCTATACCATCAGTGGATGTTCCTAAACTTGATTAGGTGTGAGATAGTTAATTCGAATTTTGAATAATGTCCGTGTCACTGTAAGTTTTGGGTGGTTATACGATTTTCGACGAAAACTTTTCATTTAAACAAACTTCATCCAAATTATAAAATAACAGGTGGTTTAAATGATTTTCTAGATATAATTACAATTGTTGTTTTTGTCTTGTTAAAAATAAATGTTACGGAACAATTGCATGATTTTCTTATTCGACAATAAATGAAAATTAAAATGAATTGGACATGTTTTGTTTTATGTTTTTTATGTGTTTTTTCTACATTTATACTTTATTTTGTATGTTAATTTTTTTTAATGATTTATACTCCGTTTAGTATTTTGTTATTTTGAACAACTGTTTCTAGATTAATTCGTACATCGTTCAACGGTCGTAAGGTATTACTGGTCAATGAAAGAAACAATGGGTCTGATAGTACTTTTGGTTTTCTCTTGTTTGACTTTTGGTTCTCGAGCCTCGCAAGAGAACCAAAAGTCCACATTTAATGAGTGATAATAATATGTGTAAAATAAAATAATCAAACGAAGGGATAAAAAAAGGATAGAACAAAATAAAATAGGGTTGAGTATGAGATGACGAGAGGTCCTGGGTTACTGTCAAACCCTAATACTGTCAAGGTTTTAGGGTTTAGTATGAATAATAAGTACATCGCTGCTCTCTTTTGTATGTTTTTACAGTGGTTTATTTATTGGTTTATTGAGAAATCAAAATATAGTAATAACAAAATACAAATTAAAAGTACTTACAATTAAAATTATAATAAGTGCTTGTCCCAACCTACCTCCAGGCTTAGCGAGAGAGAGAGGTTACGTCTTGCAACATGAGGGCTATACATAAAAGGGGGGAGGGGGTTATTTTTAATAACTAATATTAAAAATTAAATATAGCGGATCATCACAATACCCAGATAAAAGAAGAGGAAATATTTACCACAAGTCCGATAAATACTGAGATGTGGAAAAAGCTTATAAATAAATAAAGTTTGTCTTTCCACAGATGATTTATTATTATAAAAGAAAGCCAGATTTCAACCTGAACGGTCATCATCAGTGTCATCGAGACTGAGTCTTAGAGGTTGAGTCTTAGACATGCCTTGGTCTCAGAAACAGGCTAAAAAGTAATCTAGACTTATCTCACTGTGTCATCATCAGTGTCATTGAGATGGTTGAGTCTTAGACATGCCTTGGCCTCAGAAACAGGCTAAAAAGTAATCTAGACTCATCTCACCGGCACTGATGATGACCATTCAGGTTGAAAGCTGGCTTTCTTTTATAATAATAAATCATCTGTGGAAAGACAAACTTTATTTATTTTTTACCACAAGAAAGATAAACGATTGACTCCTTAGAATAATACTAGTATAGAAGAAGAATAGGTTTATACTCCTCGGTACCACCCTAATGACCAAAAATTGTATTATAAATGTGTCATAAGTATTCACTAATGATGAAAGATCATAAGAAACAAATTTATATTGTAAAAAACGGGCTAAGCATTTAATCAAAATCGGCCTTAGATTGAAAAAGGGGGGCACAATACGAGAATCTACTTTTAGTTTATAAGGATTTCTTGTTTTTGATATTTTTTTTATTGAGTAATACAACAACAAATAACTGTTACAAGTATTAGAGCTAAAACAGGTTTAGTGACTTGGTAAGACTTGTTACAGAAACAATGCTGTCATCCCACTCTTGCGGGAGTTACCTCGTATAAGTAATTAATAATTGAAAATATTTTGCTTGGAAGATAATAATAATTAAAGATAATAGATGAATGATAAGATAATAAAGTATAAAAGCTAATGAGATATAGTATTATTCTATGACCAACTCTAAAAGAAGAACCAAAGAGACTAATACTATTAGAGGGAGTACAGAACCCCATTAACACAGTGATAAGGGGTCTGGAAGTGAGACAGTTTTCATAGGTGCCGTGACTGTACTTACCCCTACTATAGTCTTCCTAGAGAGAGACTAGATACTCCCCCACCCCTCTACAACCCCTATTGTAGCACACACTCTACAAACGGTGGACATATTTCAGTGATGCCACATTTAACCACTTTATACAAGACAGACAATTAAAGAATACATGCAATAGATAATAATTAAAACTTATTTTAAATTCATTTTAAATAATGTAATATTTGTGTGAAATTATAATTATTATGAAAAATCAAAAATGACGTCACCAATGTACAGTTATGGCTCATAGCTACTCAAGGAATGATAAGAGCTGTTGTATCCTCCCTCTAAGTATTAGTCTCTTTGTCACCAATGTACAGTTACGGCACATAGCTACTCAAGGAATGATAAGAGCTGTTGTATCCTCCCTCTAATAGTATTAGTCTCTTTGAGAAGAACTAAGGAAACAAGGGGACAGGAAGGCTAAAAAAAGGTTACTGGCAAGTGTAGCCAACATAGCATCAAGAACTCCTCAGGGATTCGGAAAGCAGAGGAAACTTCCTAGGCCTTATCAGTATTAATTTCGGTTTTATTGATTGACATTTATATATGTAAACAAAACATTATGACATTAATTGACATAATGTTAACACATCACGTATTTTGATTAATACATTTAAAAATTGGCTTATATCGTGGCCATATGACACTTATATATAAACTAGTAATATAACCAACTGATTAAATACAACCACCATGTGACCACATTATCTTGTTTTTTTAAGATAAGAGGGAAGTTTTCACAAAGTGGAAAGTCATTTGTATTGAGTTTGTATCACTTTTTCTATTAATTTTACTCATGGTATGAATTAATTGGTAGAAGAAGGCTTAGATTGTGAGATAGCCTATTGTTATAGCATCAGTTCTAACAAAAGAGTCACATGGATTGAGAGGGCCTGATTTGACAAATATACTTATTATTGTAACATAGCTGACAATATTATTATTAATTATACTTCTGTATTTATATTCTTATTGGCAGGATCACTTTAACTGCTTTTGCCTCTGTTACTAAAGAAAAGTGTGTTGAAATTCGAAAATTTACTTTGATTTTTGTAAGTTTTGGTGAATTTTTAAGCAAATTAACGTTTTAATGATCAAAAGCGCACGAATTATTGAATGCACCAATTGATTTCTATTGCCAATGTTTATATGTATCTAGAATTTCTATTGTGCAAGGTAATGTGTAATATTGATGTCGTCCTACGGTGGAAGTTCTCCGCTATCTTAACACTACGCCCCTTCCTTTTTTTCCCCCCTATTAATAATATCTCTATGGCTTTAACCAACAATCACATTGCTTTCCGTTTTGTAAACCTTATCATCAAAGCGTTCTTTTCTCATCACTCTAATGATCATTCGGGTCCATCAAAAGATCAATTCTATCAATGTCTCTGATTTTTCTAACTAAACATGTACCATATTCAATAAAATCTTAATTTTTAATTAATTCACCATTTTTCAAATAAACTTGATGTATATTTGCATGTTCTTATGATCGTTTTGAAATCCCCCCCTCCCTCCTCTATAACTAGTGATTTGAGAAATAAACATAAATAAACCTGGTTAGTTAGCAAATAAATTGAAAAGTAATTAGCTAGTTAATTAAACTTTTTAAGTTATTCTCTTGGATAAATTAGAAATTCATTCGGACCTCTCATTTGAATAATTTATAGGAAAATTGGTGGAATATTTCCGTTAAAATTAGTTGTGCCAAACTCGATAAAGCCTTAGAAAAAAATTGCGTTCTTTTTTAATTCAGGACTTATTCCTTTTTGATTAATTAATTCTTGTGTGTTTGAATTGTCTAAAAGATATCATGTGCTTTCTTTCTAACAAGAGTAAACTCTTGGTTCTTATCTAAAGTAATATATAAACCAAGTAGGGAAACTCCTAGACTAACCTGTGTAAAATAAATTCAGACATGCGTGATCAGCTAATAGCTTGCTCAAAAATAAAAAATAGCTAAAATTGGAATAACTGTGCAATTTGTGTGATTTACGGTTTTTTTACTTGATTTTATTGGCAACCCTGATAACATTAGATGAGTTTTACTTTTTATTGTGTTTTCGTACTTTAATGTTTACTTGATAGTTTAATGATTTTGTATTAAGTTAAAGTAAAAAAAAACTATAGTAAAGGTAAACCATATGTTTTTATTAAGATTTTGAAGAACTTACAGACAACAGTGTATTGCCTTAAATATAACTTAAAATTGCAATTGCTTTTATTATATTCAACAAATTGTGGTTAAGGTTTTTAAATTACTAATTACGATTAATATTTGAAAGGGATAAAACAAATATCACTTGAAAAAATGTACTAAGTTAAGAAGTGCACTCGAAAAAAAAAGTTTTATTAGCCGCGCGTTTGAAGTAATTTAAACAAACCTAGTATTTAAAGATTCGCACTTAAACCTCTATTGGATGTGACAAAACGAATTTCTTACACAAATATTAACATTTTATACTAAAATGTACAAATATATGCAATAAAAACAAACATTTTGAGTACCTTAAATAGTTTCTTTACATCTAGAAGGGTAAAAAAATATGATTGCGCCCATAGGAAAATTTGAGGCAACTCCCTGGTGGACAAAATGTGTACTACCAGGTCTGTCAGAAATCCCATTTGTTTCCCTACTTGGTTTATATATTACTTTAGTCTTAACCCACTACTTGATAGCATTATTAGTTTTTCATATACACTGATAACTAATTTGATCGGTTAGTAGTAGTAGTAGTAAGAGTGGACAGTAGTCAAGGTGGTGAGTAGACCACACCATTGGGTCCTTTTCACCAACCCGAAGTCAACCACCTATCACTGTACTTCCACTACTTTCTCCTCGTCGAACCTCCTGCTACGATGGATGAAAGTAACAATGTCCTGTCGTCTTAGAACGAAATTCGATCGGTTAAGTTATTAAATCATAAGTTAAACTGAATAAAAAAACCTGTGTCATTTAAATTTTAATTATCCTTTCGCATGTTTTGTTGACACTTTTGGTGAAAAATAGCATAATTGGTTTGAAACAATTTAGGACATTTCCTGTTGGTTCCTCTTACCTAGGTGTGAAATGTTCAATCAAAACAGTGCAGTGTTTGAAATAATTCCCACGGAGGAAGGTCTCTGCCTTTACAACATACAAACCGTACCCTGTTCTCCCTATAAATTTTATTCTTATCTTTTTTCCTACTCTAACCTAACGAATGTTTATTTTCTTATCACATAGTTTATCTGATCACTGATAAAACATCACTATTTTTATTTCAAATAATTTCTTTCACTGTTTCACCTTAAATTTGTCTCACCTTTCACCCAAAAATCATGACAAAAATATTTGGATATCACTGTTACTCTAATTTCACTTTTTTAATTTTTTAATAATTGTTTAATACGTTATTTGTTCAATCTTTGTTCATATCCTAGCCTGATGATTTTTTTATATATCCCATTCTATGTACCTATATGTATATGTCGAATTTAGTAGGCGCAGACACAAATGGACTTATGACCAATAAGTGGTTTTACATGTAAAGTTATCTCTTGCACAACAGGTGGTTTTACATGTAAAGTCATCTCTTGTACAACAGGTGGTTTTACATGTAAAGTCATCTCTTGCACAACAAGTGGTTTTACATGTAAAATCATCTCTTGCACAACAAGTGGTTTTACATGTAAAGTCATCTCTTGTACAACAGGTGGTTTTACATGTAAAGTCATCTCTTGCACAACAAGTGGTTTTACATGTAAAGTCATCTCTTGCACAACAGGTGGTTTTACGTGTTAAGTTGTCATCTTCTGTTGATCATGTGTCCAATTACGCCCATTTTATCATGAAGGCTGATAATTCTGTGGCTGCGCGTTGTTGTAAATGTTAATTTAATATCAAATAATCTAGGTGGCACTTCCTGCAACGAGTCATATTTATTTCCCCAGATTTTTCTCTTCATTAATTTAATTGCAGTGTTAAAAATTTGTGAAATTATTTAAAGTCGACATTTGAGTTTTTTAAAAAGTGTTTCTATAAAATTAAGTTTTTAAGATTAAATTGTTTTATTGTTTCTTTTACTTGTACACTGGAAATGTATTATTTAATTTATGGAACAATACATCTTTCAAGACTCCAAGATTAAATACATAATTAAAATTGGGTGTGGGGATCCTCAGAACTTTTCTTTATCATAGGGAAACTCGCTTCCCTCGTCTTCAGGCAGTAAAAGCTTTTATACCCAGCAACCACCTATCCAAACACTGACCTTGCCCAATGCTGATTAACTTTTATAATCCAAAAAACACCGTTAATATACTTGCTGTATTAAAAAAACAGTTATTGTATGATAGCAAGGATATAAAAGGATTAATTAATAAAACACTCGGAGGCAGACATAACGACTATAAAATCAAACATGCTGTATTTCAGTGTAGCCAACATTAAATGTTATTTATAAACCATAAAACTAAATGTAGATCTTTACAACATCTTTTTTTAACGACTATAAAATCAAACATGCTGTATTTCAGTGTAGCCACATAATATAATTTATAAACCATAAAACTAAATATAATCTTTACAACAATAGTATACTTATTTATTACATAAGAGGATATACTTGTACCAAATTTGAACTCAATTGAATTATTTGTCAATTTTACAATTTAAAAAGGAAATGGAAGCAAGTTATTCAAACAAATACTGATAATGAGATGAAATTTAGCTCATTTGTTGGTTTGGTTGACTACTTGGGTGTCAAAGTTAAAAATGGTCCTGTAATTTATTCATTTTTTATGGATTTTCTAAAAATGTTGCTTTGTCATCAATGATGGTTAATAATATCATAATCAAATTATTTGCTTGATAGCACTCCTCTGCCACACAGGACACACACACTGAACCACTCCTAGACACACACACTGACACACACCCACGCAGACACACACACCAGACACACACACTTCACAGACAGACACAGTGACACCACTCACAGACTCAGACACACTGACACTCACAGACACACACACTGACCTCACAGACACACACACTGACACCACAGACACACACACTGACACCACTCCTCCACAGACACACACAGACACACACACTGACACCACTCCTCACAGACAACACACACACACCACTGACACACACACTGACACCTCCTCAAGACCAGGACACACACAGACACAACACACTGACACCATGACACACACACTCGCAGAACACAGACTGACACCAGACACACACACTGACACCACTCCTCACAGACACACACACTGACACCACTCCTCACAGACACACACACCTGACACCACTCCTCACACGACACACACCACTGACCCCACCCCACCACACTGACACCACTCCTCACAGACACACACACTGACACACTCCTCACAGACACACACACTGACACACCCCCTGACTCTCACAGACACACACCCACTGACACCACTCCTCACAGACACACCACTGACACACACACTCACTGAGACACACACACTGACACACTCCTCACAGACAACACACACTGACACCACCCACGCAGCAACACACCACTGAGCACACTCCTCACAGACACAACACTGACACCCCCCTCACAGACACACACACTGACACCACTCCTCACAGCACACACACTGACCCACACAGACACACACATGACACCACCACGCAGACACACACACTGACACCACCTCCTCACAGACACACACACTGACACACTCCACTGACCTCACAGACACACACAGACTGAACACCACTCCTCTCACAGACACACACTGACAACACTCCTCACAGACACACACATCTCACAGACACACACACTGACACCACTCCTCACAGACACAACACTGACAACCACTGACACACACACTGACACCACTCCTCACAGACACACACACTGACACACACTGACACCACTCTCACAGACACACACACTGACAACACTCCTCACAGACACACACACTGACACACTCCTCACAGACACACACACTGACACCACTCCTCACAGACACACACACTGACACACACCCACGCAGACACACACACTGACACCACCTCCTCACAGACACACACTGACACCACTCCTCACAGACACACACACTGGACACCACTCCTCAAGCAGACACACTGACACCACTCCTCACAGACACACCACTGACACCACTCCTCACAGACAACACACTGACACACACCCACCAGACACACACTGACACCAGACACTCACAGACACACACTGACACCACTCCTCACAGACACACACACTGACACACACCCAGGACAGACACACACACGACAAGACACACAACTGACACCACTCCTCACAGAACACACACACACTGACACCACCTCACAGACACACACACTGACACCACTCCACAGACAACACACACTGACAACACACCCGCAGACCACACACTGACACCACTCCTCACAGACACACTGACACACACCACGCAGACACACACATGACACCTCCTCACAGAACACACACTGACACCCTCTCCTCACAGACACACACACTGACACACACCCACGCAGACACACACACTGACACCACTCTCACAGACACACACACTGACACCACTCCTCACAGACACACACATGACACCACTCTCACAGACACACACACTGACACACGACACACACACTGACACACTCTCACAGTGACAACCAGACACACACACTGACACCACTCCAGACACAGAACACTCCTCACAGACAGACACACACTGACACCCCCTCACAGACACACACACTGACACCCACTCCTCACAGACACACACACTGACCACTCCTCACAGACACACACACTGACACCACTTTGACACTCACAGCCACACACTGACACCACTCCTCACAGACACACACACTGACACCAACTCCTCCACAGACACACACACTGACACACTCCTCACAGACACACACACTGACACCACTCCTCATGACACCACTCCAGAGACACACACCTGACACCACTCCTCACAGACACACACTGACACACTCCTCACAGACACACACACACTGACACCACTCCTCACAGAACACACACTGACACCACCCCACACACACACAACACTGACCCATCCTCACAGACACACACACTGACACACCTCCACGCACACACCACACTGACACCACTCCTCACAGACACACACACTGACACCACACCTCAACAGACACACACACTGACACACACCCACGCAGACACACACATGACACCACTCCTCACAGACACACACCTGACACCACTCCTCACAGACACTCCTCACAGACACACACACTGACACCACTCCTCACAGACACACACACTGACACCACTCCTCACAGACACACACACTGACACACACCCACGCAGACACACACACTGACACACCTCCACACACCACACCACACAGACACACACACTGACACACACCTCACAGACACAACACACTGACACACACCCACGCAGACACACACACTGACACCACTCCTCACAGACACACACACCTGACACCAACTCCTCACAGAACACAACACTGACACACACCCACGCAGACACACCACTGACACCACTCTCACAGACGACACACAGACACACCTGACACACACCACCAGACACACACACTGACACCAACACACACACTGACACACCCTCCTCACAGACACACACACTTGACACCACTCCTCACAGACACCACACTGACACACCCCCTCACAGACACACACACTGACACCTCCTCACAGACACACACACTGACACACCCACGCAGACACACACACTGACACCACTCTCACAGACACACACACTGACCAACAGACACACACACTGCACCACTTCACAGACACACACACTGGACAACACTGACACCACTCACAGACAACACACACTGACACACATGACACACACAACTGACACACTCCTCACAGACAACACACTGACACCACTCTACAGACACACACTGACACCACTCCTCACAGACACACAACTGACACCACTCCTCACAGACACACACACTGACACCACCCCACACAGACACACCTGACACCACTCCTCACAGACACACACACTGACACACTCCACACACACCACGACAACACACACACACACCACCTCACAGACACAACACTGACACACACGACACACACCCACACACAGACACACCTGACACCACTCCTCACAGACACACACACTGACACACACACCACCACTCACAGACACACACACTGACACACACCCACAGACACACACACTGAACACACTCCTCACAGACAACACACTGACACCACTCCTCACAGACACACACACTGACACACACCCACGCAGACACACACACTGACACCACTCCTCACAGACACACACACTGACACCACTCCTCACAGACACACACACTGACACACACCCACGCAGACACACACACTGACACCACTCCTCACAGACACACACACTGACACCACCTCCTCACAGACACCACACACACACTGACACCACTCTTGACCACACTGACACACCTCAACAGACACACACACTGACACCACTCCTCACAGACACACACACTGACACACACTCACAGACACACACACTGACACACACCCACGCAGACACACACACACTGACACCACTCCTCACAGACAACACACACTGACACCACTCCTCACAGACACACACACTGACACACACCCACACAGACACACACACTGACACCACTCACACACACACTTGACACCTCACAGACACACACACTGACACCACTCCTCACAGACACACACACTGAACACACCCACACGCAGACACAACACACTGACACCACTCCCTCACAGAACACACACTGACACCACTCTCACAGACACACACACTGACACACACCCACACAGACACACACACACACCTCCTCACAGACACACACACTGACACCACTCCTCCCCAGACACCACACTGACACACACCCACACAGACACACACACAAACAGATAACTTAGATGAAGTCCCTGTTTTCAGATTGTTGTGCTGTCACAAATTCTACGGTAAAATGATAAAATTGATATTTATTCTTCAAGGGAGTAAAGAATGCTATTATTTCCCTGAGCAGTTAGTTGGTTCCTAAGGTGTAAGCCGAGGGAGGTAATGCAAGGGGTAATACAAGTTACTTTTCACTCCCAAGGGAGTGAAAAGTAACTTGTATTCCCAAGGGAGTGAAAAGTAAATTTTTATTCCCAAGGGACTAAAAAGTAAATTTTTATTCCTAAGGGAGTGAAAAGTAACTTTTCCTCCCTTGAAGAATTAAAAAGTGCTTCTTTACTCCCTACAAACTAGTCAATAAACTTTGCATTATACACTGTTTGTAGATAAAATTATGTTACGTTACATATGTGATACATTATTTTAGCTCTAACCCTTAAACACCTAAGCTGATGTAAAGTCATGCTGCTTCAATTGAAGTACTCAAAGCCTAGTTATTTCTTGACTTAATATATTTTTATTACAGTCCGGCTAACATTTCAAAAAGTATACCACTTTAGACGTAATTAACCACCGAAGTAATATTCTTTTTAAATTGTTTGTTCTGCTTCATTTTTTATTGTAGGAAACCACACAGTTATAATCAGTTAACAGCGTAGCAAAATAGTATTAAGTGACCAATGAGGTTGATTTAATATGAAATTGTGGGTGGGGTTTAACATCCGGGACTAACCTCATTGGCTCCCTCGCATTATTTCCCCACGCTGTCAACTAATTATAACTGTCTGTCATACTATAAACTTATTTAAAATATCAAATAAAACAAACACAAAGAAATGAATATTATACAAATTATTATGTATATTATATAAATAATAAACATAAAAGAAATGAAGGAAAAATTAATAAAAGACTATTTTATATTTCAATGGTGTATGACTAAGTTTTAGGGTTTAGTCTAAGCTGGTCCATTTATCTATATGTTATATGATTAGTAGAAGGTAGATATTTTTTTATTCCTTTCATTTCTTCTAAGGAACGTATTCTATAGTTTTGCTATCAGGTTGTTCCTTACCTTTTTTCAGGATAGGTCCAATAGATTATCTTAATGTTGAATGATTAGCAGAAGGTAGAGGTAGTTATTGTTTTATTATCTTGTTTCATCTTAGAAACTTGTTCTACAGTTTTACTATCAGGTTGTTCATACCTTACCTGATATAACTAAGTTTTAGGGTTTGGTCCAAGCTGGTCTAATAGATTATCTAAATGTATGATGTTTAGCAGAAGGTTGAGGTAGTTATTGATTTTATTATCTTATATCTTTTTAGACACAAATTTAATTGAAGTTTGACACAAATATGTTCGTTTTCAAGGATTTTTAAGATAAAACTTGTAACCTGCTCATGTTTTTTAATGGCTAATAATTACTAGTCTACACTTGTACATTAGTGAAACAAATTTCTTATAATTATTAGTAAACTTGTAGATTTTTACTTGTACTTGTAGTATACAAAACAACGTACTTTGGTGAAACAGGGCCAACGTTGTTCATACCTTACCTGGTATAGCTAAGTATTAAGATTTGAATGATTAGCAGAAGGTAGAGGTAGTTATTTATTTTATTCTCTTAATTCTTCTTAGAAACTTGTTCTACAGTTTTACTATCAGGTTGTTCATACCTTACCTGATATAACTAAGCTTTAGAGTTTGGTCCAAGCTGGTCCAATAGATTATCTAAATGTATAATGTTTAGCAGAAGGTAGAGGTGGTTATTGATTTTATTCTCTTAATTCTTCTTAGAAACTTAATCTACAGTTTTACTATCTGAGGCCCGTTTCACAAGAGAACTAGTCTTGTAGTTAGAAATATTGTAAAAAACAACTTGTAATGACAAATGTACAAGTGTTACCAAGGATACACTTGTAGATTTGTAGCATTTTTCTATTTAATAAACATTTTCTTGTCTATTACAATTACTTGTAACATTCACTTGTACAATTTCTACCCAAGTCTGAACCTAGGTAGACTGATTCCTAACATATAGACGTTTCCTAACATTTTCCTAACATTTTCCTAACATTCTCCTAACTTTTTCCTAACATTCTCCTATCGTGTTTTAAAAGTCTTTTAGAGGCTTCGCATGATTTTATTTAGTAAGAACCTAAGGTAGTTAAGTCAAAAAGTGATACCATTGTAATTAACGTAATATATCGCAAAATATCAATGTTATTAACTTATTACCTGGATTTACGACACACTTTGACATAAATAACAATGCGGCTTGCTTTGGCGAATGTTAAATATATTAGAAACTTTATTTACATATGTTTTCAGTAAACAGTAGAGTTAATACAAATACAATGGTCAATTATTGTAACAGCTTTCATAAATAAAGCAGTATCAAGCGTTTCAAGTTTAAACGTGGACCAGGTTGAACGAATCCAAAGGTGTCTAAATAAAGACCTGCTAATCAGTGCAACACTGTTTTCATTTTGCTAAATCATTTACACAATTTTGTTTTTCGTATTTTGTCAATTCATTTTTGTTTGTGTAAAATTTTTTTGGTATAATAATGGCTGAATTATTCACACGGACCAACTGAATTTCCTCTTTGAATCGATAGCCCGCCACAAATAGACCATAGAAAATAAAAAATCTGATTGTGTTAAAAGAGTTTCAGGGTAAACTCCCTAATAGTAAGGTAAGTGGATTAACAGTGACTTATATTATGTAAATTTATGTAGATAGTTATTAATACGACAAGTGTGTCGTAAATCCAGGTAATAAGTTAATAAATTGATATTTTGCGATATATTACGTTATTTCAATGGTATCACTTTTTGACTTAACTACCTTAGTTCTTACTAAAAAAAAATCATGCGAAGTCTTTAAGTGACTTCTAAAACACGATCATTTGAATTTCGTGGCTTAAAAACATTTCCCTTACCTGAACCTAAGGTGAGTGTTAGGAGTTAGGAAAATGTTAGGAAAAAGTTAGGTGTTAGGAGAATGTTAGGAAAATGTTAGGAAAAAAAGTTAGGAGAATGTTAGGAAAATGTTAGGAAAACGTCTTTGAATACGGGCCTGAGTTACAAGTTTATTTTATTAATTAGAACTTAGTTTTTATCCCCAAGTTTTAGTTTTTAGTAATCTAGAGCTCAATATGAGTTTGTAAAACGTTTTTTTGTAAATATTACTTCTTGTATTTTAGGAATAATTTACTTATATGATTGAAACTGAGTTTTAATAATATTTTGACACATTTTTTACAAAAACTCTTGTAGGTTACAATAAATTGTAATGATAGTTACAAGTTGTTTTTTACAATAGATTGTAAGATTCGAGAGGACGAGCGTAGCGGACCTCATTAGATCCGATCTAATGAGGAAAAGTTCCAAGGTACCCCGTACCCGATTTTTTTATTTGCATTTAATCATATTAGGCCAAGAGCCCAGGGGTGTTTTGTTAATAAAAAGTGTAATGGCTGGAACCGGTCTCAATTTTTCCTAAATACCTTCCTGAACAAGGATCTGCAATTCTGCCGACTCGTATCGGATGGGTGTCCCAGGCAGAACGCACTTTACAGGTCAAAGGTTCTGCCTGGGACACCCATCCGATACGAGTCGGCAGAATTGCAGATCCTTGTTCAGGAAGGTATTTAGGAAAAATTGAGACCGGTTCCAGCCATTACACTTTTTATTAACAAAACACCCCTGGGCTCTTGGCCTAATATGATTAAATGTAAATAAAAAAATCGGGTACGGGGTACCTTGGAACTTTTCCTCATTCATGGTCTATATCTTTAATAATTAAAAACTATTATGCAAACATAGATTGTCGTTAACATTAGTGTTGTATCAGTGTTCCCAACTGTTTTTTTTATCATTGAAATCGATCCATCTTGTTTTTGGTTTCCATGGTTACTCAACTTGACTCCTATCATTATTTATTTTGATTTGTTACTTATTAATTTGTGTGCTTAGTTTCAGTATCAATTATCGATATTCAATCCAAGTGTTGTCAAGGTAATCCGTTGATTTTATTTTCCTGTTCTAACAGTTTAACCAATAAACAAGAAATCATTTATTTAATAATTCAATAACACTGGAATTTTTGACTAATTTTTTTATCTGCTAATATTTTTTTTTTTTTTGTAATTTGGATTTTTTTTAATAATTAACATATTTTTATGATTTAAATTAATTGAATATTTCACTGGACTCTTCAAGGCTAGATCACTAATTATAGTATATATACTAGTTATATACTACTATATACTAGTTATATTATAGTAATATATATATATATATATATATATATATATATATATATATTATATATATATATATATATATATATATATATATATTCCTCTATGGGCTAGGTATTTGGTAATGAGTATGAATGTCAGTTCAATACGACTTTGTTGTTAATATTTGCTTTTCTCTTTCCTCTGATAAAATGAAAAATATGCGACATACACAATGTAATCAAATCTTTGAACACTTATTGATCTCAAATATCAATAATTCAATTCAATTCAAAAAATACTCTATTGCCAATGTTAAAAATAAAAATAACATATAATAAGACGTAAGATAGAAAATAAACTTAAAGGTTTTGTTAAGGTCTTCCGGTGGTGACCGCACAATGTAAATGAAGAATCCAACGTTTTGCTTGCACTGTGGGAGACATCTTCAGGGATGTTGGACGTCATGGATACAAACACATATCACCTTTTGCAGAGTGTTGTGTTTTCATCCATGATGTGCTACTACCCTGAAGATGTTTTCCACAGAGGAAGTGAAACATTGGATTCTTTATCCGAATTAACGCAGTCACCTCCGGAAGACCTAAATTTTCAATACTTATATTATTACTGGTATGAAAAAGTTTAAAATTGGTTTTAAAGAAATCTGTTTAGAGGTGCTTAGAGGTGGAGTTGAAACTAAAATATTTATCTTAAGACTTTCTGTATTAAGTGTAGTGAGATAGAATCAACAAGTGACTTTACTCAAGTATTTCAGGTTGTCAATAGCTCAAGTATTTCAGGCTGTCAAATAGCTCAAGTATTTCAGGCTGTCAAATAGCTCAAGTATTTCAGGCTGTCAAATAGTCAAGTATTTCAGGCTGTCAATAGGCTGTCAAATAGTCAAGTATTTCAGGCTGTCAAATAGCTCAAGTATTTCAGGTTTTTAAATAGTGTGCTGATGTCAAAAGAAGAAATGATTAGTCACTACATTACCACATTGAGTTACCATAAAGAAGGTTATGGAAATGTTATGTTGCCTGTCAATGATAAAGGTTATTCTTTTTGACAGAAATTCGTACAAAATAATGACAAAAAAAGTAACATTTTTCTTTTTTTCGGACAAAAATCAAACAATGCGGAGGGTTTGTTTTGTACAATATGTTGACCGTTGTCTCATCTTTCATTTCTTTCTATTGTTATCTTAATGCACTGGTTGCCATTAAAATATATTTTAGCCATTAATGTAGTTTTCTAAACTGGTCTAAGTTTTTGGGGGGAGTCAGTTCACACCATTGAGATATATACTAGAGGGGGCATAGCCTATCTAAATACATTGAGAAGTCTGAAACATCTTTTTTTGGGCTATCAGGGGCTCTGTGTAACCTCATTGAAACCTCCTTCAAGAGTGAGTTCAGGTTATAATTAATAAATTTGTTTCGGTTTTCCGCACACTATTTGAGTTTTTGTATTTTTAACTATTTACTATATAAGTTATTGTAATTTTGTACTGATTATTTGATTATATTAATAAGCGAAGGTGGTCAGGTTACTTTTTCCATGTTTCACAATTTAACCTATAGGGCCTCTCTAGTATTAATATCTCTGTGGTTCACGTGTTATTTTTTTCCACTGCAGGTTGTGTAGTTTTGATCCACCTTAGTCAAAATATATTCATCTGACATGAGAATATTTTTTTTTCTTAAATATTTACTTTGTTCACACATAGGGTTTGGCAGGGGATTCAACCCTGTGTTCAACCCTTGTGGGGGTCCATCTCCGACTTTCAATCGGTATTTTTCACTGTTAAAAATGACTTACGGAGTTGAACCCTGTGGTGAATCCCTTTCACGAGATAACTGCTGTGAGAGTTGAACCCCCTTGGAAGTTGAACAGAGGGTTAGCCAAACCCTACGTCTGAACAAAGTAATTATTTAGGAAAAGAGAATATCAGTGTCTCCACAGAAAACTAGTTTTCTGTGGAGAGACTAGAACTTAAGTAACTATTTATAGTCCAAGATTTGGACTTGAAAAAATGTGACTCATTTTGTACTAATTCAAGCCAAATTTGTCTGAAAATATACCTTAAATTATGAAGGAAAAGCATAGTCTGCCTATCCAGAGTGGAGCCCTTCATATGATTGCGCATGCTCTAAATTCTATAAAATCACACAAATTTAAGTTTTCTTGCAATAAGTGGTTCCCTGTGGGTCATGTGCAAAACATGAAGATAACATTTTTTAAAGATGATGGAATGCTCTATAAAAGGAGTGTTTAATCATCAAAATCAGATAACTACATCTAAAGTTATGGCTCTTTGAAAAAGACTAAAAAAATAATTTATGCATTCAGCAAATTTCTTTGGAAAAATATCGGTTGTTTGTGCATTATTTTGGCTATTTAACAAATGTCATAACTTTAGTTGTGTTTATCTCATTTTGACAAAAAACACTCGTTTTATAGGAAATTTTATCAGCTTTATAAACAGTTCTCTTCGTGTTTTGCACACGACCTACATGAAAACTGGAATTAGTGCGATTTCATAAAATTTTGAGCATGCGCAATCATATGAAAGGCTCCATTCTGGATAGGCAGACTATGTTTTTCCTTCATAATTTAAGGTATATTTTCAGACAAATTTGGTTTGAAGTAGTACAAAATGAGTCGACATTTTTTAGCCCCGGGCATTTGGACTATTGGTTTAGTCTAATCTTTCTCACAATAAACAAATTTTTATACAAAGAAAAGTTAATTTCTTGAATTCCATAACCTACCAAAATCTGGAGTTCACTCTCTGAAAATGTTTCACAAGTAGGCATTTTTCTTTTGTCATGAAGAATCTAGTTTTCTTTCCCTATTTTCTATGTTGCATTTACAATCTGCATACGTTCTCTTCTTCCTCTGCTAGATCTAAGTTCTAAATCTATTGCATTTTTATGACTAAATTTTATGTGCATTACTACTATATTTTATTAATTGCATTTTGATTTTGATTTATTTCATTTTATTACTTGTAAATTGTACTATGTGTTAATAGCATATTTATTAATTGGATTTTTAAAAAAAGCTCGTTTGATATGATAAAAATTATGTTTAACATTCAAGTTTTTGATTCTTTTTATTAAAGTGTTACCTTTGTAAATACTTTTAATTTTGAAGGTATAAACAACCAAGTTCTAACAAGTTGTTATATAAAAGTTTTAAGAATACAAAGAGCTCTATTATTTGATATTTTGGATGAAACATAACTAAGTATTAATGTTTGGTCCAAGCTGCTCCAATAGATTATCTAAATGTTGAATTATTAGCAGAAGGTAGAAGTAGTTATTGATTTTATTCTCTTATTTCTTCTTAGAAACTTATTCTACAGTTTTACTATCAGGTTGTTCATACCTTACCTGATATAACTAAGTTTTAGGGTTTGGTCCATTAGATTATCAAATACCTCTTCCATTAGACTAACTATCTCTACCTGATCATTAGGTACCTCAGGTATCTTCTGATATTTCCTCAACCGCTTAAGTTTTTCATGCCTTACCAAATACAATCACTAATTGTATAATGTTTATTTATTTATTTAATTATTAACAACGTACAATTTGTATTCATCAAATGGGCTTAACATGTCTTATTTAATATTTTCAGCTCATCATACTTTGTTCAAACCCAAGCCAAAACTTAAAAATTGTATCAAAAACTTTTTCCAGTACTACTTTGAAAAAAGCTTATTCTAAAAATAAAACATCCTAATGTTTTATTATATTATTTAAAGTTTTAATGAAATCTAAAATTATTTTAAGATTCTGAAAATCAGGTTTGCTTTAATTATTCTTTCTAAAGATTTGTTTTGGCATGACCTTTGTTTTACTGTTTATTTTTTTATTGTCAGCACTGTATTATCAGTTTCTTTGCAATCTATATTATTTTTCACTTACATTTATGTAGTTTTGTATTTTTATTTTGTTTTTTTTTTAGACTTACAAGATCCCGTCCAGGCTGAAGCATTAACTCTGTTTAGCATCACTGTTCTTTTTAATTAATATCATTTCCCTTGGTTTCTAATTATTTGTTTCTTAAAGTTAATAAATTGTTTTATTTAATTGTACTTCCGACAATTAAAAACATCTTAATTAAATTTAAATTTGAAATAAATATTGACTGCTGAGGTAAAAGATTTGTTTTCCATTTAGACAAGTTAAGTCTGTGTAAAGTGTAAAGTTACAAAAGCTTAAAAGTTTGCCTCAGGAGAAAAGTTAAACGTGAGCTGTAAAACATTTTTCTCAAGCCTCATTGCGTAAACAACTAGTCCCAGTCCAAAATTTGCCGTAACTTACACTTAACACAGACCTTACCTTATGTGTGTAGACTTGTCTTTAGTCTACATTACACTAACCTTACGGAGGAAATGCAATTTAAATCAACAGGAAGATAACTATAGTACACCCCACGGCTAAAATCAGTCGACAGCACGGGAAATTAGTGTTGAGGAACCAATAAGGTTGGCTTGATTCGAAATTCCTCAATATTTTCCCGTGCTGTCGACTGACTTAAGCCGTGTGTCGTACCATAGTAAATTTACCTTATTTTAGAAACCATTTTTAATGTTGATTTTTTATCACATATTCTCTAATTGGCTCTTATAATTTGCTGAAATCAGCATTATTTACCTCAATATTGCTGAATAAACAGTGATTTAATGTTGTAATTAACTGTGTGCCTTTTTTTGCAATGGTTGTTAGTAAGTTTTTTTTTTTCAATTATTAATTTATTTTTTAATATATTAGTCGATTTTGCTGCTTTTATTATTAGCTTAATATTATAAGTAAAGAAAAAAATTTTGGCTTGTTCGAAATCGAATAGTGTCCTAATACTAATGGAAAATATTTTAGTTTATGGCAGATTTTAATAGTGTTAAATGCCATTTGTGGCAAATGTCATTAGTGGCAAGTGCTGTTAGTGGCAAATGTCACTTATGATGTAAAATAAAGTTTTGGAAACAGATACAGCTTTTAGCTTTTGCCACTTACTGTCATTAGTACCAGCTCTGTTCGAACGTGTCAATCTTTTGAAGCATGCCATGCGTTCCTGTGTCAGTATTTTTTGGTCATTCTTTACTTTTGAAAATTGTCGGTTGTATCATTTGATACTACCGAGTTTTGCAAAACATGATTAGTTGACACGATATAAATTGTGCGAGAGACACTTGTATATAGAAAATGTATCAAGCAAAATACTACATCCGGGAACTGTTCCGTCATTCGACATTCCTCATCATGGATAGATCAACATAATGCCTTGTCCCACTCTGTTTCGTTATGACTAAGTCATCAGGGTGCTGACAGACCTTGTACTTTGTAATAGTAACAAAACTGAGTGGGACTTGACAATATGTCGAACCATCAAATGATGAGATAGCATTGCATCTTGCTTGTTACATTTCCTAAGTGTCTTTCGCACAATTATATTGTGTCAATTATTGGTTAGTTTTTAGCTTAGAATAATACTATATATAGAAGGAGCATATGACCGTAAACACAATGTAATTCTACCGATAGCACGAAAGCCAGTTGACTGGTGGTCTTAAGTAAGGGTACCACCCTAACAACAAAACATTATTTTAAATATGTGTCATAAATATCTATTAATGAAGAAAGATCGAAAAAAACAAATATAATAACTTAAAACACCTGCTGAGTATTTAATAAAACTGGTCTTAGATGGCAAAAGGGTGGCGGAATACAAGAATCTACATTTAGTTGACGAGGACTACTTATTATATATAATTTTAATAAATACGTTAAACTACAATTTAAAATGCTTTAAATATTGTAATGCACTGATATTTATATTAATATTTTATGAATAATCAATCATTAATTAATAATAGAACATACTAATTCAGCAACCCGAAGTATTGCCAACTTTTTTTTAGAAAATTGTATATTGTTAAGGTGGTAGCATTATTTAAGTCTACCAGTGAACCGCCTTTCGTGTTATCAGTAGTGCTCCTTCTATATATAGTATTATTCTAAGATTTTAAGTTTCTTGTGACTCATTGAAATTTTCTTATAGTATTGACATTTCTAGATGTAGTAATATAGTTATTACTACATCTTTTTACTGTCAGCTCTTCTGTTTTAGCTTCATGTAGACCTTTACAGGTTTGAGTGTTGCCATGCCTTGTCATTATTTTACTTTAAATTCAAGTATAAATGACCAATAAATAACACTTTATTAAGTTCCTTTAAGCAACTGGTTGTACTTTACTTTTGTTTTATTTTTTATTTTATTTATTTTTTGGTGCATGTTAGTTGTAGCTTTGTTAACCGTAGGTTTGTGGCCGAGAGAAAAGTCATTCCGATAGGGCTTGGATGGCAGAAAGGGGGGGGGGGGGGTTGTAAAAACTTGCCATTTCAAGAAGGCTGGCAATTTGGTTGCAATAATGAGCCCGGGTGTAATTTAATGTGGCAGTTAAGTGCAAACAAAATATCCGGAGTGTGTACTTGAGTGTGTTTACATGTGTGGATAATATCCCAAATCTAATCCATCGAGTTGATTCAATACTCTACATCCACAACCCAGCTTCATTTTGTCGTTAAAGTGTAAACTTCCCGCATTTCTATCAAAACTTTGCTTCCCCACTCGTTTCATACAGGGTGGTAAATTTCAAATACACCCAGATTACTCCGCTCCGTACAACTAAAGAGATAAAATCGGTATCTATTTCCACTAAGTCGACCACTGGGAGTTTAAAAACCTGATTATTTTATAACTTCAGTAAGCGCAGTGGAATTTTCTACAATAATATCAACACCAACAACGTCTTTCCACTAAATTTAAATCATATTTCCATTAATTTTAAGCCGGCTTTCGGCAATAATGCCATCTACAGTGCCGTGGTGGGATTTTGAGTCTTTCAGTTCATGGAATCTGACAATTTTGAATTGAAAGACTCAACATCTCACCACGGCACTCTAGATGGTATTATTGCCGAAAGCCGGCTCTTCTTAATAAAGTTTTAAATTAGTGGAAAGACGTTGTTGGTGTTGATATTACCTGATTATTTGTTTGGTAATTGTCTAGCATGTATTGTAGTGTGATTACCAAAATATGTTTTACTTGGGTTGTGACCAGTAGGGTGAAAGTGTGGGGCCAGGTACCAGGGCCAGGTACCAGGGGCCAGGTACCAGGGGCCAGGTCCACCACAAGCTTGGGGAACTGATCGAGCCAGCTTTGATGGCCCGGGGCTAAGCTATAAGGATTATTAAATTTAAATAATTCCTGACAGAGAGAGAGAGGGAAAAGGGGCAAGAAAATAACATACCAAAAATTGGGGAACCAAGATGGGAAACCGGATCTAGACTGCTGCTTCCCGGAACACCCAAGCCGCGGCAGCGCGAGAGGGGCGAGGCATAGGAGAGGGGAGTCAGAGTCGCGAGACAGCAACCCCCCACTACGTCACAGGGTGACACATAAAAATTTAAATTATTAAATTTTTAATAATTAACAGTTTCATTTCTGAAACTGTGTCCTAACCTGGACAATTTGATACCGATATCGGTGAATTGCGGTAATTTTTGGCATTGTGGCTTTGGCAGCCCCTTTCGAGACTGTCAAAGCCTCTGTCGAGACTGTCAAAGCCTCTGTCGAGACCGTCAAAGCCTCTGTCGAGACTGTCAAAGCCTCTGTCGAGACTGTCAAAGCCCTTGTCAAGACTCTCAAAGCCCCTGTCAAGACAGTCAAAGCCCCTGTCTACCAAATATCTTTGAAAACTCCTCCCTTGTCTTTATAAAAACACAACAGATATTGTTGCCCCCTCCACACTAACAAAAAACAAATAACACTCCTATAATCGCACTTTTGGCTGTATTGCAGCCAAATTCCCAAACATTTTGAAAATCAAAATTTCTTTAAAAACAATTTTTGCATCACAGATTAGCATTTTGCTATTTTCCTCGAGGTTAGAATGTTCATGAGCATATTGCGTATCAGATATTTATCTGTAATATTGTTATGCTAAAATATTTAATTGATATGCTTGATGTAATTGACTAAACACAGAATTGATAGGCTGCCTTATTTTTAATCTCTAAAGGAAATTAACCACCTTTATTAATGACTAAATTACAAATGATAAGCAAACTAGAATGATAAGCAATATATTGTTAGATTTGAATCCTTACAATAATTCAATGCATAGAAGGAGCATTGCCAATGTGAAATCTAGTATAATTCGCAATTAAAAGTCCGTAGCAGCGCCACCGTTGCTGATAAGAAATTGATAACAAAAGGGTGATCTTTGTTCAAGTCCTTATGGGTTTTTTTTTGGTTTTTCTTATTTGTGACTATTATTTCTTTAAATTTTGTCTCGAAGTGCTTTAATTTAATTAATTTTAGGGCGTATGAACTCAGTAGAATCACTATTTTATTGAAAAATAGGGTTTCAATGGGTTGTCACGAGTATTTAATTTGAGTGATAAGAAGGTAAAAATCACAAATAATATATAATATATATTATATATTATATATATATATATATTATATATATATATATATATTATATATATAATATAATATATATATATATATAGTGTTTTATTTTATTTATTGTCAATTAATGTTTACTTTTAAATAATTTTAGTTTGCATAAACACACAAAATTACCTTTTAGTTGCATTAAATTGTTTAAAATTAGTTGTAACAGGTATTTAATTAACTGAAAACGAGCTGGTTTTCACTGTAATGGTGTTTTAATTTATTAATAAATTAATTTGCGCACTAAAAAATTAATGACTCAATAAATTCACTTTTTTTGTAAAATGTTTGTTTAAATTATCTGTTTAGGTTTTATTATTTCTGGGTTAAATTGGACAATTCTAAGTCTGTAGCAATAAGGGCCTGATTCTATATTTAAATTCCTGGAATAATCAAAGTATTTATTAATGAAATATTTGCAATTTTTTTTACCCGATTGTTTTTAGTATTTTTGACCAAAAACCGGCTTTCCTGTTATCAGTAGACTTGGGATGGTGTTATGCTCCTTCTATGTTACTATTTATTCTAAGCTTATATCAATTACTTACAAAACTATAAGATCAAAACTTAGATACATAAAAGCTCTAAAACATATTATTCCACCGGTGTAATTATATTCTGTTATTATTTTAGATCTACGACTCTTTTTTTTGTGTAAATTTATGTTATTGTATTTTTTTTTATTTCTTTAGAGTTATTGATTAGAGAGAAATATATATTATGAATTTTATTTTGAATGTTTTTTTTCTTAACCTTTTTAATTTTATTATAAAATATATAAATTTTAATATAAGAATTCATTTTTTTTAAAGATACTGAAACTCCAGCACATTGCTTCATAGAAGAGTCCATTTTAAATAAACCAATCTGGGTTTTTGGCATTAATATCATTATTATTGCGAAAAGCAAGTGAATAAAAATTTGGATATAGGCATAATAATAATAATTTTATATCTTAAAGATAGATATCTTCTTAAATAGGGGTTTGTTACATTTTGTTAATACAAAATAATAATAATAAAATAATAATAAAAAAAAAAATAATAATAATAAAATAATAAATAATAACAATAAAATAATAATAAAATGATAATAATAATAAAAAAAGTATACAGGTTGTCTGCTAATTTTGAAAACAAAAATAAACTTCTCAAATAGTCTGGCATAGGAGAGAAGATGCCAGCTAGAGATATAAGCATAATAAACAGGGGGGGGGGGTCGATCCTACTTTACCACTCCTCTCAGCCCCATTTTAACCTACGTCATTAACGCAATTATTTACTGTGTTCACACGCAGGATTTGGCAAGGGGTTCGACCCCTCGTCAGTTTTCATGTAAACGTGATTGAACACGGGGTTGGGGGGTTCAACCTTGTAACTCTCTAAACATCGGCCTTTTTGCAGCTGCGTGGCCTCCACACTTTCCTGTGACCGTTTCGGGACCACATAGTTGTTGTACTTTATCAGTTTGTCATATTATTGGTTTAGCACGATATAATCGAATTTTCAAATGGATTAGAGGAAAATGTTGATTTGTTTACATTATGTCAATTCATGATGTTGTTTTGTTTGACATATATATGTCAATCAATAAAGTGGGAACTATACCAGCTATTAACATAATATTGAACTTTGTATTATTGTGAACCATACATAATGATATATGTGTTTAAAAATTGCAGCCCAATCTAAACACTATATAAAGATTTGTGATTTTTTGAAATGTTTGTGGGGTCATTATTGTAGGTTAATAAGGTCACACATATTTCATAATCATTAGAGTTCGAGGCATTAACAAGGTTAATTTTTGTACCAAGTTTCATTTCTTGGAACACGAAACAGAAACGTCTAGAACAAAAATCTCATATATTATATATATATATATATATATATATATATATATATATATATATATTATATATATATATATATATATATATATATATCCCCTTCTAAAAAATCGATATCCCCCCACTCACTCCCCCCTCCACGACCCCAACCTCATAAGCTTATTTTTTCTTGAAAATTTGCTAAAAGGTGGGATCTGAACCTTGTGTTTAACCTTTTTCGTGTGAACAGTTGGTGTTGAAGCCCCTACCAAACCCTGTGTGTGAACAAAGTATATAATTGAAATTTTGCTAAAAATTAAAAAAAAACAGGCTGCTATTATGGAGAGGTATTTTGATGTTTGTATTCCGTTTCAATTCAGCGTGCTTTGCACCATCGCTTCAATATAGATTTCAGATCTGCGCTGCTATCTGTCATCCAAATCCCCTACGTCCTAAGCATGCGATATATTTAGTTTTTACTTTGATTTAGCAAGTCGTGTGTTCCTTTTCAAGTTTGAGTATAATTTGTAGATGTTGCTTAATTAAATTACGATAAAAGAATCTGTATCCCTATTTCTTTTATTTTACTTTATTTCAAAAATACTAGAGATAGAGGTAATGCAAAGAGAATTAGAAATTAATAGAGGAGAGAAAAATTAGAGAGCTCACAAAAGTGTAAGTAGAATTAAAGTCATCTGATATGTAAGTATAGATTGTCATTGCTTTTCAACCAAAATCTTTTAACTCAACTAAACACATTTTTGATTGTTTCAATTTTTAAATTTCATTTTTAAAATGCATTTAGAGATGTTGAGAAAAAGTGCCCTAAGGTCTTTATTCTTTATCTACGATCACAATTAAACCCTTAGCAAATAATTTAACGTATGCCGTATAGACGGCACAAATTAGTTAATTAATTTCACAAGTTAGACAATGTTTGTAGAAAAACACACATTAAAGTTATCATAAAAATTCTTTATTTAACTTACACACACAACTATGTAAATGGGGAAAAGAATTTATTAACTTTGATCTTATGCATAAACTTTGATACAAAGTTTGATCTTATGCGTAAAATTTGATACAAAGTTCAATCTTATGCGTAAAATCACATCTTATGCGATACAAAGGTTTGATCTTATGCGTAAAATTTGATACAAAGTTGATCTTATGCGTAACAAAGTTCGATCTTATGCATAAAATTTGATACAAAGTTTGATCTTATGCATAAAATTTGATACAAAGTTTGATCTTATGCATAAACATTGATACAAAGTTTGATCTTATTTATCAAATTTGATACAATGTTTAATCCTTTGAATCAGATTTGAGATCTTATGACTTTTATACCTAAAACCTCCATAAATACCTTTGAAATGCTCAATCACAATAATTCTATTTTCTCTACTACTTTAAATGCTTATTTCGACTATTTAAAATTGAATACATTATTTTTTGTACAGCTTTATGTGTTCTTTTAACCTCGTAAGTAATATTATAAACAAACAATAATCAAAATTGAAAATGTAAATAATCGATTGTCTACAAGCATATAATATATGCTTGTAATATAATACAAGCATATAATAATATTCCATAAAGCATAAGTAGAATATTTAATGACGTCCAAAATCCTCTTTAGAAAGAAATCAAGGCTTCCATCATTGAAACAGGCAAACCACCGAAAAAACCATCAAATTTCAAGGTAACATCCTTTTGACATTACTACAATTTAACATCATCAGCATGTGCTTTACTATTAGATTTAATTAACTGCCTTGTTGCTTGAGTTGCGTAATAACTTATTTTTTTATTTGATTTTCTTATTCTTGAGTAATTTTTTTTTAAATTATAAAGTATACCTGATTTTTTATAAGTATTGTTGTTACTTCATTAAACTCAATAATAAATATGTATTTGTATATGAATATATACTCAAAAATATGTGGGTATATATTTATAATTAATGAAACAGAATCGAGTTAATCAGACTTTTTTCATGAGAAAGATATATTTACCTTGAATTTCATTTCACAACAAAGAGCCTTTATTAATGTTTCTTTCGTTCTTATGGATGAATTCTATTTTTTAAGGACAAAGATAAAACAGACTCTCTATGTGTTTGTTTTAAGAAAATATTCAAAGCTTTTATCTGATAAGAAGCTATCATCAGAAATATTATTTTGTTTGGCAGTGATGATGGCCTCTGATTGACAAAAACCCATTATCACTGCTTAAAAAATAATACCCAATTGGGGTATTTTATAAAAAAAAACAATGTTTGTGGATAATAGTTTTAACTTCCGTTCTTTACGATAGATTTGTTTTCGCTCATTTTAGAATATTTTATTATTACTGTGAAATGTTTTAATGTCTTTCTTATGGGAATTTTACAGGGGTGCACAGCTGGAGAGGGTGTCATCGCTGAAGGAGGGGGAGGGGGGGAGGAAAATGGGGTAAGGAGAACCCACTCGACTGTTTGCTAGACGAATTACAGTCTTTCAGTACATCGGGACCTTCCGGACCTGGTACACTGCGTAGGTTACATAGTTACCCTAGTGGGGCACCACCGCCTCCTCCTAGAACAACCTCTAGACAACAAGAACTCGAGGCTAAACACCAAGAGTTACTCCGCAAGCAAAAGCAACTGCAAGAACAGTATTCCCGCTTGCAGCGACTCTCCACGTCAGACGCTGCTCCGACTCTTAAGAAAACAGGATCAGAATCGAACCTCCTCGGTAAAATGGGGTTAACACTAGCACCTACAGGTTCTCTATCTCACCTCCCACCCACCGGATTATCTAACCCAGCCCAACCTAATAAAATATACGAAACAGACATACTTTGAACCTATACCCTGTCTTTATAAACCTAATTCAAAACAATTCTATTAAAAATCAAACTCAATAAAACTATACAAACTTAATGAAATTTTTCTTTTATCTTTAGTCCAAGAGCCAGATGTAAAAATCATGGACCATCAAACCCAGGGGGCATAGCATATTAAGTACATTGAGAGGCCTGAAACATCTTTATGGGGCTCTCAAGGGCTCTGTGTAACCTTATTGAAACCTCCTACAAGAGTAAGTTGAGGTTATAAATAAATCAATTGTTTTTGGCTCTCCGAACAGTATCTGTGTTTTAATATGTATTTAAACGTTATTTAATATAGGTTATAAATAACGTAAAACTATAATTTTGTTCAGTTTATTTGATTATACTGAAAGTCCAAGGTAGTCAGGTTATTTTTTCAATGTTTTAAAGTTCAACTAATAGGGCCACTCTAGTAATATATATATATATATATATATATATATATATATATATATATATATATATATATATATATATATATGCATATGTGTGTGTGTGTTTGTGTATGAGCTGTGTTACTCTCTTTCTATTGAACAACTCTATATTACCCGCAGCTTGATAACAAATACTTAATTTTTTAAAAATAAAAATACATTAATTACACAGAAGTTTTTTTTTATAATAAATAACAGCTTTCAACTTAAAATTAGTAATTATCAGAGTTTAACATAATATAAAATAAAAAAACACAATTTACAAACTACTTCATATTGCATCTTGGTGTGGTTTGGTAAGCTATCTATAGTTTGGTATTGCTACCAATTATACTATAAAAATTGTATTTTGAACAATTTTGATACAATTTTGCATCAATTTAGCAGGTTAAACCTTTGGGTTCAACCATCAATGTTTTTTGCGCCTGGCTGTAGAAGTGTATATAAAAATTATAGGCACTTTATTTACGAGTACTTCAATATGTATATATATATATATATAATATATATATATATATATATATATATATATATATATATAAAATATAAATGTATGAGGTACGAATAAGGTATAAAAGAAAGTTTTCATTCATATCTATTTCTGTTCAATTGATCAATATTGAGTTTGATAACTAAACATACTCTGGAAAAATAAATTTAAATAAAACAATGGAAAGCGATTATATTGCTTGAATATTAAAACATGTATAAACAGACAAAAAATGATATGCCAAAATTCGTATAACCTCACATTGCCAAATTTTATTTTAAAAGATGTATTGAAACACACATACGGGTATTCGTATGAATATAGA
The DNA here is from genome assembly GCA_018340805.1 of Microvelia longipes. Taxonomy (NCBI): domain Eukaryota; kingdom Metazoa; phylum Arthropoda; class Insecta; order Hemiptera; family Veliidae; genus Microvelia; species Microvelia longipes. The sequence continues at coordinate 3,601,692 of JACMZG010000019.1, forward strand.
TCCAGTATTAAATAAGTATATAATGTATTATGAAAATTTTAAAAAAATGGATAAAAAATATCTATGAATTTGTGGTTTTTATGTTGTTAAAGGATGACTTGCGGTTCTGTTAACCACACTGGTTCAGTGGAATCTAAAATAATAGTACGTTTCAAAGTATCACAGAGTGAGTGTGGATTTAACCTTCTTTGCTTTTCTTTTTTGAAATTTTCATTTCTCTAAATGTTACTTGAGTTTGTTTAAAATTGATTTGTGATGTGATGTCGGGCCATATCCATTCATTCAGGATGATAGTTAAACTATCATAAGGATGATAGTTTTGTATTTCTATTATTTGAATTATCAATTTTTCTGTTGGTTGCACTCAACCAGTATGTAACCACCCGTAGTGGTTCCCGCATGGGTTATCTCTGATGATTCACAAGTCAAAACATTTCACGTATCAGTTTTATTAAATTTTTAGCCGCTCTTCCTTTAATAACATATAAGCCATGGATAATTGAAAAAAATTGTGACACAATTAGAAAAAAAAATATTAAATTAACAAAATATATATATTAAAAAGATATATTAGTATTAATAATTAAAAAATAAATATTTAATTATTAAATATAGATATACTACAAAAATACTCACGCAATTTCTTCTAAGAAGGAATAATTTTTTATATTCAAATTTATTAATGGGAATAATAAAAATTAATTACATTTTTTGTATTTACTAACTCCTTATTCACACCCCCCCCCCCAACCCTGTACAAAATTTATATATTATAAATGTAGAAGTATATAAAAATTAAATATATATATATATATAATTGGTAATCAGGTAAGATATGAAGTACTTTTGATTAGAAGTGAAAAAATTATTAGTTCTTGGTGAAAATTGTTAAACTGGTGGTTTTAGGGCATTTTGATGTAGTCAGTGAGGTTTGGTTTCATCGTCGGTTTTGGGCATTTTGATGTAGTCGGTGAGGTTTGGTTTCATCGGGTTAAATACATTATTTGAAATGATGAATCACAAGAGACTTATACTACTAGAGGAGGACTAGGTTAGAATAGCACAGTAATATCATGTCTTGGTAGTGTGATTATTTCTATTAGTTAATAGTCACCTATTCCGCTGAGACTAGAATATCCCTAAATAATTTGTTGTTTTGACGGAGATTTTGTGGTATATACCCACCATGATGTTTAATAAAAAAAAACACTAGAATTAAAAACAATATATTGTCAACCACAATAGTATACAAAAATTATAACTGACCGTTTTCGACTTTACGTCATCATCAGAGCTGTTTACAGACTGAGTATTTTGGTATATTTGGTACTAAATACTCAGTATTTTGCTATAATCGGTACTAAATACTCAGTAGTTTGCTATATTTGGTACTAAATATTCAGTATTTTGCCCTCAGGTATTTGGGTTGAAATACTCAGTCTCTAAATAGCCCTGATGATGGCATAAAGTCGAAACCGGTCAGTTATAATTTTACTATACAATTGTGGTTGACAATATATTAATTGTTTTTGATTCTAGTGAGTTTTTTTTATTATTTTTAACTCAATCTCTTTTGACTATTTTGGACTGAAAATCTGTTGACTACTTTTTTACTGAATCTATGTTGGCTATTTTCAACTGAAACACTTTTGATTATTTTTTGACTGAAACACTATTGACTATTTTTTTACCGGAACTCTTTTGACTGGAACTCTTTTGACTATTTTTGACTAAAAATCTTTAAATTATTGTTGAAATAAAAAGTTCTAGTCATTTTAAAATCATCATGATTCACCATGAGTAATGGAACTGGACCATAACACTAGACAGTTACTTTCCTTCCACAACTCTATGGTGGGGAAATCAGTGCAAAATATTCCCGTTTGCTTTTAAAGTAGAATAACATCTCTCGAAGTCCTCCTCGCTAGAAGATAGATATAGTTATTATTTTCACCATCTTCTTCATAGAAACTTGTTTAACTTTAATCTTTACTATCAGGTTTTTCATATCTTACCTGACCTTGTTATTTGTTTTTATGTGTTTAATTTTGTCAAAATTAGTTATACTTAAAGGTTATTATGCTTAGAAGCGAGTGTTCAAAATATTTTTGGCCCTACTGCTAAAATAAAAGAATTATCTTGCGTTCTTTAACTAAAAATTCAAGATACCTCTTTTTTCTGATTTTAAATTTACCTATGCCAAGTCCTTTTCAACGCCTTCTAAATAAAAAGGTTATAGAGTATTTGCATTTATCAAAAAAACATTTTTTTTTTGCTCATAAAATGATTAAATGTGTTTAAAAAAATATATTAAGCTGTAAAAAAAGGTTTAATTTAATTTTAAATAGTAGAAATAAGGATCTAAAGAAGAGGAGAAGGGGAATGGGTGAGAGAGTGGGGTGAAAACGGAACTTTCTAAAGGTTGTGTCGTTTAATGTACAGATGGGAGTTTTGGTTAGAAATATCGTAAGGTCAACAGTTGCTTACAGTTTAATAGAATGTAAAGAAGACTGCAACAAAACAATTCCGTGTTCCATGACTACAGCTGTCAGTATCATCTTAAGGATAATGGGATAAACATTTGTGCAAATACTCTATTTGATAAGAATGTTTTCTTATTAAAATAATGAATCGAAATATATAACAAATCACATATTTTTGATTCGTTTCAAAAAACCTCATTACCAGTGCTTTTATGGTTTAACTTTTAGATTATTCAGCTCGAATAATAATTTTTATAATTTATTTCGTTATATTTTCAGTCAGAAACAGGGATAATTTTCTGCAGATTTAAAATTTAAAGAAGTAACATCTTGAATTCGTTGTGTCTTGCAAAGAACTAAAGATAATTTTATAATTGTCTACTCTACCTCAACTTTTGAAGGAAAGGCCGTAAAATATTTAGATCATTAATTCATAAATTTAATAGTTTATTTGTAAACTAATTAATAAATAGTTTATTTGTAAACTAATAAATAAACATTTTAGGCCCGTATTCAAAGACATTTTCCTAACATTCCCCTTGTTCCTTAAGGAGAATGTTAGAAGAATGTCTTTGAATACGGGCCTTATTGATTAATTTAATTGAGTGGTATGGATTTGGTTAAAATTTGCCTTATATATTGAATACTTTATTGTTGAAATGCGATTATTTTTAATTATGATTGTCGTTTATATTTTGGTGTAACTAATAACAAAGAAATAATATGACTAATCATGCGAGGAACCAATGATATTGCTCTATATCATAAATAGACCAATCTCATTGCTTCCCTCTATCTGTTATCAAGCTTACATAGACATCTTGTCCTATAATTTCTATTTCTTTTCAGATATTTTAATTTTTTCTCGGTGTACATTTATTTAATTTTTAATAATATCTTTTGGCAACTTAAAAGAAATACGAATATGATTTAAAATATTTATAATCTCTTTCATTTTGACAAAACGTCATTCTTTTTGAAATTTTTAAGTAGAATATTTTCACGATGTTATTGTTAAAACTCTGTTTTATATTTAAATAATTTTTAAATGTGCCAATATTTATAAAAAAAAATATATATAATTTTTTTAAATATTATATTTCAATATTAAATACTATAACAAAAAAAGTCACAGAACCATTTTTAAACCAAATATATATTTTTGGTACACACGTATATAATATTATGAAGCCTACATAACTATATAATGTAATGTAAAATTATTACCATTAAAATACAGTATTTATTTATCTACTATATGTACAATGTACAAAATAAATAAAAACTTTTGTTATTCATAAATATGTAATACATATATATATTTAAAGGGTGCACAATGTATTGTGAAAAAATAATTATTTTTTGAAATCATTAAAGTGTTTCTTTATATTTAAGTACTTTTAGTTTAAGTTCTAAAATATAATAGCCGGACCTGAAAAAATGTGACTCATTTTGTACTACTCCCAAATTTGTCTGAAAATATACCTTAAATTATGAAGGAAAAACATAGTCTGCCTATCTAGAGTGGAGCCCGTCATATTGTTGTGTATGCTCAAAATTTTATAAAATCGCACACATTTCAGTTTTCTTGTAATAAGTGGTTCCCTGTGGGTCGTGTGCAAAACATGAAGAGAACATTTTTTAAAGCTGATAAAATGTCCTATAAAGAGACTGTTTAATCATCAAAATCAGATAACTACAACCAAAAATATAGCTGTTTCAAAAAAACCAACAAATTTTTAATCTATGCAGACAGTGAATTTCTTTGAAAAAATATTGGATTTATGTGCATTTTTTTGCCATTTAAAAAATGTCATAACTTTAGTTGTATTTATCCAATTTTTATGAAAAACACTCGTTTCATCGCAAATTTTATCAGCTTTAAAAAAGGTTCTCTTCAAGAAATCTGGAATTTGTGCAATTTTCTAATACTTTGAGTGAGCGATTCACAATCATATAAAAGGCTCCACTCTGGATAGGCAGACTATGCTTATACTTCATAATTTAAGGCATATTTTCAGGAAAATATGCTTTGAAATAATTACAAAATGAGTGAAATTTGTTGGCCAGGCTTTTGGACTTAAGGATTTGCACTTACAACCTAATAAGATGTGCCAAATTTTTATTGCTATTCTTCTTGGTCAATCCTAGCCAATGCCAAATAATAAATTAATAATCTATGAGGCAGTGCAATGTGTGCTATATTTTAAGCATTACATAAACCTAATCAACCATTATTGTATAATACACGGCTAAAATCAGTTGACGGCTCGCTAAAATCTTAAGTATGAATTAAGTGGAGTTAAAGTTGCCAATGAAGCGTTGCTTTAACTTTGTTCGGAAGTATGAATTGAGATTTTATTTACGAAAAAAAGTATTTTTTATATCGAGGTTGGCATGAGGTGGAACCAATAGAATTCATTCCCTTGGTATGCTTTCAACTGATTTTAGCCGTGTGTTATACTATAACTGTAACTGATATCTAATTAAATTGGTAAAAGAAAAATCTGTCTCTTGACATCTTAAATGTTATTGTCATAATTAAATATGAAAATAAATAATGTGTTTCTTGTAGACCTCCTGCAACAGCTATTAATTGTGACATTTAGTTTTAATGAGGTATAAGGACTATTTATTGCATTCATAGGATTTATAGTACAGCACATGGTTATAATTAGTTGACATCGTGGGAAAATAGTGTTGAGGAACCAATGAGGTTTGCCTTATATGAAATTGTATGGGTGGTTTAACATCCAGGTCTAACCTTATTGGCTCTCTCGCATTATTTTCCCATGCTGTCTACTGATTAAAACTGTGTGTTATACTATATGTATATCGAGGCCCGTTTCACAAAAAAATCTTGTAGATACAAAAATTGTAAAAAATAACTTGTAATGACAAATATACAAGTGTTACCAAGGATACACTTGTAGATTTGTAGCATTTTTCTATTTAATAAACATTTTCTTGTCTATTACAATTACTTGTAACATACACTTGTACAATTTCTACCCAAGTCTGAACCTAGGTAGACTGAGTTACAAGTTTATTTTATTAATTAGAACTTAGTTTTTATCGCTAAGTTTTAGTTTCTTAGTAATCTAGAGCTCAATATGAGTTTGTAAAACGTTTTTTTGTAAATATTACTTCTTGTATTTTAGAAATAATTTACTTATATGAATGAAACTGAGTTTTAATAATATTTGACACATTGTTTACAAAAACTCTTGTAGGTTACAATAAATTGTAATGATATTCGAGAAACGCTTAATTTTTACTTACAAGTTGTTTTGTACAATAGTTTGTAAGATTTGTAGGGGAGATAATCAAATTTGATTGGTGTTTGACACTAATATGCTCGTTTACTAGGAGATCTAAAATAAAACTTGTAACCTACTAGTGTTTTTAGCACAATTGTATAAAAATCGCTAGTAATTACTAGTCTACACTTGTACATTAGTGAAACAAATTTGTTACAATTATTACCAAACTTTTTACTTGTAGTATAACTTTCATGAAACGGGGCCCAAGCTCTTTGTAAAACACAAGTAAATATCTTATCAAGTTTTTTGTGTAAATGTTGAATGATTGGCAGATAATAGATATTGTGTTGATTTGTCTTAAAAGCTTGTTCTGCAGTTTTGATTACCGAGATGTTCATATTTTATTATCAAGATTTTCATATCTTACCTGGTTTTTTAAGACCTGTGTTTGTTTAAAGAAGAAGAACTAAAGACTACTCATTTTATAATAAAAGGCACCCTTTAAAAGAAAAAAAACATATTTCATTCCTGTGTAAAAACACAAGTAAATAACTTATTCATATTTGGCACTTAAGTTGAAAATCATTTTGGAGCTTAAAAATTCTTCTGCAGAGAATGTGTACAATTAAAATAAA
>JACMZG010000019.1:3608082-3783147 GCA_018340805.1 Microvelia longipes
ACGTCACAGTCAAGGCCGTTTTAAGCAGCATTGAGCGTGGTCAGTGCCTAGATGGGTGACCGCTGAGAATAAAACGGCGGATGTATTTACTATCTTAGGACGAGCGAAGCGAACTTGAAGACGTGTTGAACTTAAAGACCAATAAGTTCTGATAGTTCTTAATTCGCTCGTTTAAAGCATTTTCTTGTGAGCAGTTGAAATTATGCCAGTGGAATTATTTAGGAACGCAGCAGCGTTCCGCCCCCGCCAAGTCAAGAAGAAAAGCAAAAATACCCCGCCTAGTCAGTAAAAAAAGTCAAAAATTTACTTAAGCTGCCAGTGTATATATTACTGTACGCATCAAAGTAGGGGTTTTGAGGGTCTGTAGCGTGAAAACGGCTATAGGTACATAAATAATATTATAATATCCGTAAAGGGCTTGCCTTGTAGATCAAAAATATAAAAAAAAATCATCCAAATCGGCCAAGCAGATGTGGAGAAAAAGAGGTTTGAAAATGGCATTTTTGACGACTTCTTCTTCTTATTCTTCATGCATATTTTGTTGACGCACCTACAGCCTAAACTACTGAACGGATTTTGACATATGAGGACTTTTTGGATTCGTCTTATGCTCGTGTGCATTCCTAGCTCATAAAATCTTAAATTCGACATTCCTACGCTGAACGCGAAGCGAAAAACTAAGCTAGCAAACGACATTTTTTTTATGTTTACGCACCTACAGCCTAAACTACCGAACGGATTTTGATGTGTGAGGACTTTTTAGATTCGTCTTATGTTCGCGTGCATTCCCACTTCATAAAATCTCAAATTCGACATTTTTACGCTAAACGCAGTGCGAAAAACTAAACTGGAGAACGATAGTTTTATATGATTATGCACCTACAGCCTAAACTAGTGAAAAGATATTGATGTGTGAGGACTTTTTAGAGTCGTCTTATGCTTGCGTGCATTTCTACCTCATAAAACCTCGAATTCGATGTTCTTACGCTTAACGCGGAGCAAACAACTAATCTGCAGCCTAAATTACTGAACACATGTTAATATGTGGTTCTTTTGAATTGTTTTTATGCCTCTGTGTATTCCTACCTGATAAAATCTCAATTCGACATTCCTATGCTAAATACGAAGCTAGAAACTGCTAGCGAACGCCACTTTTTTAAAAATTGACCCATCTGCACTCTTAACTAATGAATGGATTTTTGTGTTTGAGGACATTTTGATTTTTTTTAATGCCATTTTAACATTCCTGTATCATAAATCCCAAATTTATAAGTCCTATGTGTACGCGCCGCAGAAACAAAGCTTGAGAGTGGTATATACAATACCTTGACACTCTTTACAGCTTTATTTACTACACGTAGTCACGTATTATGTTTACTTCTGTTTTTACATAAAACAGGAGCCGTACAAAAAGTAATGAAATCTTACCAAAAACCACTATGTGTAAAAACTCCCCGCCAAGTCTTTGGTCCAAAAAGTAGGGAAATCAACTTTTCTGTCCCGCCAAGTCATGTCGTATTGGTGGAGATTGTCATAGGCGTTTAAAGTGAAGTTTCTAGGTTGGCAATAGTTAACGACTCTATTTACATTGAGAGGCTATCATCAGCTTCTTCTCCTTGGCGGCGAGCCAGAAAAGTGAATCACCTATAGAGATAGTGTTTGCAATAGTATATAGGGTGGAGTGCCTGATTATATCGTACCGTTGTCCTTTCATTCATTTATTTATTTCTTTTGTATACTCCTGGATCTATGCAGGTAAGTAAAACTGCTGCAATTATGTCAACTGCTGAAATCTGTTATGATTAATCTCCACGAACACCTGAATTGTTTGATATTTCAAAATATAGCAAAAACTCGTTCACACCGCTGGCTAGCCGCCAAGGAGAAGAAGCTGGTGATAGCCTCTCAATGTAAATAGAGCCGTTAACTATTGCCAACCTAGAAACTTCACTTTAAAACGCCTATGACAATCTCCACCCAATACGGACATGACTTGGCGGGACAGAAAAGTTGATTTCCCTACTTTTTTGGCCCAAAGACTTGGCGGGGAGTATTTTACCACATAAGTGGTTTTTGGTAAGATAGAGATATTATTACTAGAGGTGCCCTATTGGTTACATTATGAACCATCCAAAAAGTTACCTGACTGCCTTCGCTTATAAATATAATCAAATAATCAGTACAAAATTACAATGACTTATGTAGTAAAACGTTAAAAATACAAATCAAAACACAAACAATGTGCGGGAAACCGAAATAAATTTATTAATTATAACCTTAACTCACTCTTGAAGGAGGTTTCAATGTTTCAATTTCAATACACAGAGCTCCTGAGAGCCCCAAAAAGATGTTTCAGGCCTCTCAATGTATTGAGATAGGGTATGCCTAGTATATAACTCTACGAGTGGAATCATAAGGGGCAAAGTTATTTAGGGGGGGGGATAATCTTAATTTAGATAGTTAGTAAAATCATTCCCAGCATCACTTGTGCTTCCGCCAGGCATAATAAATTTATTAATGTACATTTATGCTTTTTTAAAATTTATTAAATCGAACAATAAATGCATTTAAAACATAGAGTCTCCTTTCGTATTAGCAACATCTGTTTCTTCAATAATTTATTTAAATCTATGTTTAGCTTTTATCAATAAAAAATGACAAAATCAACACTGAAATTTCTTGTTTACACGTCATATTTCATCCATTTTGGATATTTTTTCCGACAAAATAATCAAAATTCGGGAAAAACTTCCTTTGGAAAATGTTTATTTTATTTTTCAATTGATTTTAAACACTTTTAAATTATTATTTAATTAATAAAGCATGTAATGAAACAATTTGGAGTTCCTATTCAGTGTAATATTATGTTTTAAGTTCGATTTTAAGTGAAGTGCAAAGATGAATGGTTTTAGTTTTTTAAATATTTTTTAATAATATTTTTAGTTTCTTTTTTTGTTGGATTATTATTCTAAGATGGATAGTCAAGTTGAGTTGATATATCAGACTGTCAAGCAGGATATTACTTATCAAGGTATTTATTTATAAAGTATCCTATTAAAACTCAGTTAAAAGTTTTACGTCAAATTCAAAACAAAGGTTATTGGCCAAAATTAACGTTGATTGGACCCCTAGCTTAAATTTACGATATAATTGAGGAATCTTTTTTAAAATATCATTGAATTTTTTTTTTTAATCTCAGTATATTTAATTCAATGATAAGGTTTTTTGTTTTGGTTTCGTTACAAATAATTTGATAATGGGTTTCTGATAATTAATACGAATTATGAAGATTGTCGATCGATTTTATTTGTATACTTTTTGACTCGGCAAAGGGTGGATTAATTTCAGGCGTTATCAAATGCATTTTTGATAAGGTCTAAATTTATTGATTACAGTGATAAGAGCTTTATTATGTTGAAATAAATGGTTTTGTTTATTGTTATTTGTAATTGCTGAGCTGACACTTAGCAACAGTTTTGATCCCTTGATTTAATATGTTGTTAAAATATTCCATTGAACAACACTGCGTTGTTTGAGTACACATGTCTTTTGTGATTAATGCTAATATTACTTTGCATTAATTACATTTTATTAATGCATGCATTAATTAATGCATTAAATCCTTAGAATTAAAGTGATGTAGAAATTCATACAGTAGGGGTCGGGGCGGGGGGACACAGTGGTTTAACTCCCTGGTTTTAGGTGCTTCCGAAAAAAACAGGGATTAGTTGCATCAACTACCGCACCGAGCGCTAGTTTTTCACCTTGTCCCCTTATCACTATTGTTATCAGTTTTAAATCGATACTTCTATGTTTACTTTATATTGATACTTCTATCGATATTTTTATGTTTATAAAAATGTAAACAAGACAATTTTTATCTTATTCATTTACTTTTTTCTTTTTTAGTAGCTTATAAGATAATTGTTTTTAGAAAATAGGATAACGTGTGTTATGAAAGGTGTGTTATAATAAGACAACGAAGACGTAAATTAAATTTATAATTTCACGGTTTGATGTTTGTTTACAAACATTTTTGATGTTTATCTACAAATCAATGGTTATCACGATATCAGGTCTACTTAAAATTAACACAGCGTTTTTATTTTTATAAAAGCATTTATGAAAATTATACCTTTAAAATAATTAATACAATTTTTAACATTGTTAAAGACCCTTTTAAATAATTTTAATCTTGGAATTGAAGAAATAATTATTTTATATATGGGGTACAAGGTGAACCGACCTGCCACTAGCGGAGAGAGGGTGAACTTAGGGCAGGTCCATCTAAACCAGCTTATTCCAGGGGAGTTAGACCACTGTGTCCCGCGCCCCCACCCCTACTGTATGAATTTCTACATCACTTTACTTAGAATAATACAATATATAGAAAGAACACTACTGATAACGTGAAAGGCGGTTCACTGGTTGACTTAAGTAATGCTGCCACCCTAACAATATACAATATTCTTTTAACAAAGTTGGCAATACTTCCAATTGCTGAATTATTATGTTCTATTATTAATGATAGAACATAATATTCTTCATAAAATACTAATATAAATATCGGTGCATTACAATATTTTAAGTATTTTAAATTGTAGTTTAACATTTTTAATTAAAATTATATTAAAAGTAGTCCTCGTCTGCTAAATGTTCCAGTATGCTAAAATTCTTTTATTCCGCTACCCTTTTGCCATCTAAGACTGGTTTTATTATATACTCAGCAGGTGTTTTAAGTTATTATATTTGTTCTTTACGATCTTTCTTCATTAATGGATATTTTTGACACATATTTAAAATATTGTTTTGATGTTAGGGTGGTACCCCTACTTATGACCACCAGTCAACCGGCTTTTGTGTTATCAGTAGTATTACATTGTGTTTACTGTCCTATGCTCCTTCTATATTAGTATTATTCTAAGATTAAATCATAGAGTAATAATATAGTGAAGGGTTGGCAGGTGTACCAATTTTGGGGATACAGTCCCGATATTGATACCATTGTCATGGCCGGAGTCAATTTTAGAAACGTTTCCAATTTTTTTACCAAAGGTTAAAAATGCCTCTATAATAAGCACACTATATTTTATTATCCGATACCTAAAAGTTGTTATAAAGCTGTCACTCGGAGATATCACCATCCGAACATTACTCTGATTACGATAGTTTACTGAACTCACTAAATATGGTGTCTATTAATAAGAGAAGAATTTCTCATGATCTGATACTCCTTTTTAAGATTATTAACAGCAAAATAGACTGTTCATATCTATTAAATTGTGTTAGTTTCAATGTACCAACTTACAATACCAGGTCACCAAGAACTTTTTTCATTAACCAACATAATACCAACTATGGACTAAATAGTCCAATAGATAGAATGGCTAGAAATGCAAATGCTCTTCCACAGCTTCAATTTTTTTCATCTTCTCTCGAGCAATTCAAATCTCAAACTAAAATTTATATTTAAATTTTGCTTCAATATTAAATTTCTATAATGTGGTTTATCCGTAATAAAAGTCTTTATTTATTTATTTATTTATAATTTAAAGATCATGATTTCTCCATATTTTAAAACCATTATTTCTCTTTATTTTTAAAACCAACTCTTCTCCATATTTTTAAGACCACATTTCTCTATATTTTTGGGTCCATCTTTTCTCCATATTTTAAGAATTTAACATTGTTTCATCTGAAATGTTCCACCCTGAATACAAAGATAATGGCATTAATGTGGTCGTTGGCATAAAATTAGCTGAAGGGGTGAGTGGGAGGAGGGGGTGGGGGAGAGGAATAATTCCTCTTGGCTTCTTGCCAGGTTGTCTGTTAATTATGTGGTTATGACGTAACTTATGTTGATATCGTGTTTGTAATATAGATGTTTTGATGTTGCAGAAATATCCAGTACAGATCCGTTTGGATACGATAATGATGAGTTCAAAGGAGGCATCCCCATCCTGGAGCCAGTCAAGTGTGAACCCTACGACCCCGACGGTGATCATTCCTTATTTTTTGTTTCCTTCATACAGGTTATTACTAGAGGGGAGGGGGTATACCCTATCTCAGTACATTGATAGCCTTGAAGCTTTTCTCTAGCCTTAGAGATATAATAATTGAGAGGGCATACCCTATCTCAATATAATGAGAGGCTTGAAACATCTTTCCAGCCATAGAGATATATTACTAGAAAGGACATAGCTTATCTCAATGCAACGAGAAAACTAATTTTTACGCTAATATAATAATATATATATAATATATATATATATAATAATATATATTATATATAATATATAATATATATATTTATTTATTTATTTATTTATATATATCCATCCATTTCATTAGTGACTCCCCCCCCCTTTTAACAATAACCACTATATCACAATCTATCTAAGCTTCTTTATATCTTCTAAAACATATTGTATTCCATAGATATATATACTAAAGGGAGCATAGCCTATCTTAAAACATTAAGAGGCATGAAATATCTTATTGGGGCTCTCAGGGCTCTGTGTAACCTCATTGAAACTCTTTCAAGAGTAAGTTAAGGTTATAAGAAATCAAATGATTTTGGCTTTTCATGCAGTGTTTGTGTTTTGATTTGTATTTTTAACATTCTCACGTAAGTTATTGTAATTTTGTACTGATTATTTGATTGCATTTATATTTGAATGTGTTCAGGTTACTTTTTCCATGTTTCACAATTTAACTAATAAGGACCCCTCTAGTAATAATATCTCTATGGTCTATTCTATCAAAGGCTGATAGAGCTGCTGTAGATTTTCTACAAATTGTTTACACTTTTGATGTAAAATATTTGACAGTGTTATGTTTTGTTTAGTTAAAATACTGGATTCAGGAGGAGACCAGATGGCAACACTGCAACCTGTTAACTGCTTCGATTATGATGGTGAGTTGCTCGTGCAATGAATTTGTTTTCTTAGGTTGTAAGACCTGTATTCAGTTTTGTTTACTCATTCTGTATTCCAACTGTAATTCCAGTGAATGTCACACAACAGTGATGCTAAATTAGCTGGGATTTCTTCGGGAATGGTGTTTAGTGTTACAATACAATGATAACATATGTTATAATATTATAAGATGCTTTGGTGCCGTAACGTAGTCTCGACATCACAATGTCTCGACACTAAATAATATCGACACTTTTTGTGGTAGGATTTTTGTAGTATCGACACTTGATAACCTCGATACTTTACTTGAATCATGTGTCAATGTTAGGTCGTGTCAAGACATTTAATTGTCCATACAAAGTATAATCTTGCCATGGTGAAAATATTAAAAATAAATATTTTTTAAATAAATAAATATTTATTCAATCCCTACGGGGTACTGACACAACAAAGCCTCGACACTATTATAGGTGTCGATCTTACGTAGTATCAGGACAGGTGTGTCACGTGACTAATTTTTGTACTGGACAAAAATTAGTAAAACCATGACACATGGCATGGTTTAACGATGTCGTTAAAGTGTCACGATTATGAAGTGTCGATACAAACTAATATTGAGACCAAGGAAAAGTGTCGACGTTATTTAGTGTCAAGACATCGTGATGTCGAGACTACGTGAGAACTTGCCATCGTCTGTCGATGTTATGTAGTGTTGAGACTATGACTTGTCGAGACATCGTTAAACCATGCCATGTGTCGATATAACGACGAGTTTGTACAGGACAGAAATGGGTCACCTGACTCTCTTTGGACTGATTCTGCGTAAGATGGACACATGTGTCGTCGTTAAGTAGTGTCGAGACCCCGGAGGCGACCCAGATGTTTTTACTATCTGAGGGGAGCGAAGCAAGTCCGAAGGTGCTTTGCATCCTTTATTTAACAACTTGTATATTTTGAGAATGAATCTAGCGAATCTGATGTGATGAGAAACAGTTCCCCAATTTTTTTTATTACATTATTACCCAAAGGTATTCAGGTTAAAACTAAGGTGAGCTATAATGGAGTTCATCTTAATAAAAGAGGAAGCAGTCTCTCCACAAAAATATATTTCTTTATAGCAAAGAGCTTTCAACCTAACAAGAGGTCATCATCAGTGCTAGCCGTTGAATAAAGAAGAGGGTGATAGATGAGTCTTACAGATCAGATATCAAAGATAGACTATCTAGATAGATAGTCTATCTAATAGTCTGATAGACTATCAGATATCAAAGATGAGTCTATCTTTGATATCTGATCTGTAAGACTCATCTATCACCCTCTTCTTTATTCAACGGCTAGCACTGATGATGACCTCTAGTTAGGTTGAAAGCGCTTTGCTAAAAAGAAATATATTTTTGTGGAAAGACTTCTTCCTCTTTTATTAGTATTCAGGTTACTTTTTGATGTTTAAAAATTAAACCAATAGGACCTCTTTACTTATAAAATCTCTATGGATGTATGACTGACTCGTGTGTGTTTGTAGGGTCTACGGAGTTAGTAGAAAGCACTGATGGAATCCAGAGTAGCACGATATCTACTCTCGGCCAGGAACCTCTCACTATACTTCCTCTTTCTACTTCCAGCTTTGGTATGTTTTTCTATATCTTGTATACAAAGAAAACAGTCTCTTCACTAATATAATAGTTTTTCCTCAATGTCAATGTAATATGAGGCCATCATCAGTGCAATAAAAGTAAAAGAATATTAGCAAAGCACTGTCAACCTTAGATGAGACCATCATCAGTGCCATGAAAGTAACAGTTTATTAGCAAAGCACTGTCAACCTAACATGAGGCCATCAACAGTGCCAAATAAATAAAGATGAAGGTTAGAAATACAGTAGAGTCTTATGCGATTCTCTGAGCTGTTACTATCAAGAAAAAAAAATATTTATCTAGTCACAACAAATTGTGTTGTTTCCAGTCAATACAAAATGTATTTATGATAATAATTGTGGAAGCATAAGGAGTTTATTATATTGCTATAGGTTACATATGTTGTTGGGTAAGTCTTTGAACTTAAGCCTGCCAGGGAATTAAATAGATTAACTCCCTTGAGCCTGCCAGGGAATTAAATAGATTAACTCCCTTATGAGAGCCTGCCAGGGAATTAAATAGATTAACTACCTTGAGCCTGCCAGGGAGTAAATAGATTAACTCCCTTATTAGAGCCTGCCAGCCTTGGGACCTAACTATATTATCTACCTTAAGCCTGCCTGTGTCAAGACCTAACTTGATCATCTCTCTTAAGCCTGCCTAGGGAGCTAATTAAGTTCCCTCCTTCAGCTTAAACTTGAACTGTAAAACTTGCTTACATTTCTTGATTGATTAAATACTGGTGTGTGTTGTTTAGAGTTTGGAGGGGAGACTTGGCAAGTGGTGACACAGCCTCAGGTACTCCAGCAGGTAACACAGATAACATTACCGCAGCTACACCAGCTCCAGCAGATAACCACACTACCTGGTAATCTGCAACAGGTAACTCTACCCGGGGGTCTGCAGCAGGTAGTGCTGACTCATCAGGCTTCACCACAGACCATACAACTCAAATCTAATTACATAGAATCATGTGAGTATGAATAAACCAATCAAGATTATTATTTATGATGTGAGTTGTTAAAGAATGAAACAGGGAGTCTCCGTGGTATAATGCTTAGCATGTGTGCATACTATCCAGACAGTCCGAGTTCAATTCCGGTCAGGGCCTCTAAAAATTTTATGTTCTGTCATTCAGTGGTTCCGAGCCTGTGTGATGCCAGGTACTCCCAAAAGATCCCTAATCCCACATGAACTTGGGTTTAAGCAAAATTTAGGATCTTTAATAGTAGTTTATATATAAAATATTTGTGTTTCTTCCTTATGGTTTGGAGAGTTGGAAAGCCTGGTCCGGCTGTGGGACACGGTGTTGTTTCTAGTTAAAGCAATCGGAACTTAAAGTGAAGTCACTGCTCCTCTGTGCATTAGACTGACTTAGATTCTCCTTCACTTTTTTTGGCAAAATATTTCTTGCAGAGTGAGAAGTTTTTAGTACCAGTAAGAAAAGTTTTTTGTTTTATTTTGGCAAAAATGTTACTAATCATTGAAAGACACGAGCATGTTTTTTCAGTGACCTACTATTGATGAGACGTGGTGTTTGTTTGATTGCAGTTATTACAGCCGATTCTACGATGAGTTCTGATCACCTGGAGAATGATCTTTCTAATCAAGCCTGTGAGTATACCGCCTGTCTCACCGTTTTTATTTGCCTATCTCTTAGATATAAAACAAACCAGGACAAAGTTCCTTTCAAATTCCATATTGTTTTAATTTATTTACAAGAATGTTATGTAAAAATGTTATGGTCAATGGTATCAAATGCTTTGGCCAAATCCAAAAATATGGCCAAGCATCCTTTACCCCGCCCATAAATTTTTGGGGTGCCGCCCCTCGGACAACATTACAAAAAACTGAGGGTTCCCCTTTATAAACGTAGAGGATACCACTTTAAAAAATGGATATAATTGGCTCTAACCCCGGATAGCTGGCTAATGAACACCCTAAAACTTAACTGGCATGCCTTTGCTGGTGGCAGACAAGCAAAAATGTTCATTACTGGGCCAATTGTTAAAAAATACAAATTTTCTAATTAACCTCAGCAAGCCTTGCCTTAGGAACCTAGTTAGTGTTCTGACCGGTCACTGTAGATTATATAAATATCTTAATACTTTAGGCATAATCTCAGAGACTAACTGCCCCATGTGTGGGCATTATGAGGAGACAGCCTTTCACCTGCTTGCAGAGTGTCAGGCCTATACATCTCTTCGTACCCGCATATTTGGCGTAGGCCTCTTGTATGAAGAGGAGCTTTCTTCTCTTAGTTGAAGAGATATCCTACAATATATCAACCTTTCCAAGAGATTCTTGGTAGAGATGGTGTAGGCTAAGGAATCGGGGCTGGCAAGAAGGGCCCAACTACTTGGCCTATTTGCCTGGCTTTGCCTCCCCACCCTATTACTACTAGTACTACTGGCTCTAACCCCAATACTAGGAAACACTTCTTATTCCCAAAGGAGTTTATTCCAAATTTTTACTCCTAAGGGAGTGAAAAGTGACTATTTCTCACTCAGGAGTGTAAAGTGGTTCTTTTCTCCCTAAAAACTAATCAATAAACTTCTCATTATACACCATCGTGAGAAAAAAGACCTTCATGTTATCTTATGTTGTTTAGATCCAGTGCAAGTGAAGCAAGAGTTTGCCGATACTACCGAAGCTTCATCCAATCAGATGCAGTTCCAGCAAACCTCTCTCATGTCCAGTTAGTACATCAATTCAAATTACAATTACTCTTTATTTAGGAAAGACGAAACTCTTCCCACTTTTTATTTCAAATAGCAAAACTACAGCGGTAGATTGATTTTTGTACAAAGTTTCAACTCTCTAGGATAAATACACTGGGAGCTACGATGATAACAGACACACAAATACAGACAGACAACTTTGTGAAAATCACTCAGGAGGCCTTAAAAACACCTGAAACGGATAATTTCGGTAACATCCTAGTTTGGGATTTTTTTGCTAACACAATTCTTTTCCTATATACTTATGGTATAAATGAAGCAAAGTAATATTTGGTTTAAAGTTGTACAAAATGAGTCACATTTTCCAGGTCTGACTCCTGGACTGATTAAAAACCCTAAGTTCTCTGCTGTAGCCTCAAAGAAATTAATTTTAATAATTTTATTTTAAGAATAAGCTTTTTATAATTTATGTGACGTTATTTATACTATGTTAAATTTATTTATTTACATACTTGAGATTACTTCATTACAAAGTTTCTCAATTGTCAAAATATAACAATGAAATAAAAAAAAAAAAAAAAAAAAAAAAAAACAAATAGATAGTGAATTATTACGTAGACTGCATAAACATAGGGCAGCATAAACTTGAACAGCAAACTTGATAAAAAAACAAAAAAAGCATAACATTACATGAGAAACACTAAACATTTAAGGTGGGAATACTAAATTATCAGGTAATATTTCGTTAACATTATAGTAGGCTTTCTCAAGCAACATTGTTTTAATGCTTTTTTTAAATTTTTGGGTGGAAGTTCAACTATTGAAGCTGGTAATTTATTAAAGCACCTTATTCCATTAAAATTTGGGGAATGATGTGATTTGTTGAGCCTACAAGTGGGAATATTGATGTTAGCAATATATCTAGTGCCATAATTGTGGTTCTTAATATAATTGAACTCCCCCTCATCATACTTTGCTTTAACCAACAACAACAACAATGAAAAAATGTAGCCTTAAAAGTTAAAATTTTATTTTCAATAAAATATTGTTCAAATAGTTTCAAATAAAGAATAGATTATTAATATTACTCTCCCCCACTGTCAACTGACTTTAACTGTGTGCTATACTATAGAAGAGGCTCCTGTCCTAAATAATTTGTCGTTGAAAATTATTATTTTTTTTCTTTCAGATGACGGAAGCTTCTCTGAAGATAGTACGAGCACCAACCTCCAGAATCAAGTGTATGAATCACTCGGTAAATATATAAAAATGATTCTATATTTTTACTACGCTGTGGAATGTCTTTAATTAAAAACCATCATCTTTGTCTTTTCCACAAAAAAAATGTTTTTTCTTTATTGGGGTTAAACTGGTTTTTAGCTTATGCCATCAACAGTGCCATGTCATGTTGAAAGCTCGAAGTGCTTGCATAATTCAATATTTTTACTACGCTGTGGATTGCCTCTTTAATGAAAAAACCATCAACTCCGTCTTTTCCAAATTTTTTTTTTCAAAATAAAAAATGGATAATTTATGCAACGTCAGCCAATTTCTTTGAAAAAATATTATTTTTTTGTGCCTTTTTGTAACTATTTATGACAAATGTCATAACTTTAGTTGTAGTTATCCGATTTTAACGAAACAACATGCGTATCATAGGAAATTTTATCAGCTTTTAAAAATGTTCTCTTCATGTTTTCCACACGAACTACAGGGAACCACTTATTGCAAGAAAACTGGAATTAGTGCCATTTCCTCATATTTTGAGCAAGTGGAATCATATGATGGGCTTCACTCTGGATAGGCAGACTATGTTTTCATTTATAATTTAAGGCATATTTTCAGAAAAAATTTGACTCATATTGTACTATGAGTCAAATTAAATGTAAATTTGACTGATAGATATTTTGTACTACTTTAACAAAATGAGTCAAATTTTTTCAGGTCCAAATCTTGGACTAAAATGAATGAATTGAAATCACTACTTTGCTCATGCTTTAGAAGAAATGGTAAAGTAAATTGTTACCCTGGGGTTTTTAAGTAATATTAGTTTTAGGAAGATTTAGGTCTTCCGGTGGTGACCGCGTCAATGTAGATGAAGAATCCGACGTTTTGCTTCCACTGTGACAGGCATCTTCAGGGATGTAGGACATCATGGATAGAAACACAATCAGTTCAGTTTTATAGAGCATTGTGTTTCTATCCATGATGACCGATATCCCTGAAATTGCCTCCCATAGTGGAAGCAAAACTAAGGATTTTCTATGCAAAATAAAATGACATAGGCCTTCCTACCAACTGCAGCCCTTGGGTGTTCCTTAGAAGAGGTTTAATCAAACCTTGAAAAAGATTAATTTCAAAAAGTACCTCATTATCTCTAATCAAGATAATAATTATTAAATTAATTTTAATAATAAATAATGCTGGTGGGGCCAATTCTTCATCTACATTGACGCGGTCACCACCGGAAGACCTAAATGATCAAGACAATAACCGCAGTTTATTATATTTATTTTAAGTTAACGAATATTTATCCAGATGTCATCAGCTTTGACATTATTTGTCGTATATATATAAGATATTAAGAAAATCAATTAGATTTCTCTAGTGTCTAATAAGTTTTATGTTGTTTAGATGGTCTAGCGTTGAGATATGAAGTAATATCTAACGGTACAGCTACGATATCACCCATGTCGACAGTCTCTACTACTACTACCGCTACTGCCACATCTACTTCTACTAGTACTACACCCAGGTCTTCTAGGCAGAAAGCACCTCCCAGTGAGTATCCTTACGATTCCTCATTGTATAACACACGGCTAAAGTCAATTGACAGCCCACCAAAATCTCAATGCTTTCACCCTCTTTTTAACAAAAAATTCCTTCTTTTAAGTAACAAAAAAATCCCTACTCTGACAACACTGTAAGTCAGGTTATGTTTTGAATTTTATTATTTGTTTTTATTTTATATTGTATTTTTAAAAAATTATTTATTGATTTTTTAAGTAGGAATCTAGTCGTATCTATTACATTTACCAAATAAGTGTTGCTTTAACTTTGTTCGAAAAATATGAATTAAGTGGAGTTAAAGTTGTTAATTACGTAATGAAATGGATCACAATAGTTCTATGACAAAACTTCATTAAATCGTCAGCTATAATTACTTATTTTTATAGATAGATTTTACTTATTTTTACTGTAATATGCATTAAAAAGCACAATTGTTTATTATTAATGACATACATTGTTTAAGTAAATGATGTTTTAATTTTGCAAGATGTGTTGCTCTTGACGTAATTATTTCCCATAATGCTTTCATTGTGTCAAGTTGCTATAATTGAATGCGTATTGTTTGTGTGTTTAGAAGAGAAGATAGATCTCCTCGGTCACATGATCAGAGAAGAACAAGAAGAGACCGGACCTGCGTGGTACTGTCGACTGTGCAGTTATCAAACACGAGACAGACGCTACATCCGTAAACACGTATCTCGCGTGCACTGCAAGAAGGACGGTGCAGGTCCTCCTAAACCAAACCCATCACTACGCAATCACCCGTACCTACCCAATCACCACCGACATCAGCAACTCAATCATCACAATCAGTCATCACCATACAGCAGCCGAGTTTCACCAATAGTGATGATTCCGATGTCACCAGTATGATCAATTTCACCAATATACAGATTAAACAGGTAAATGGTTTGTTTAAATAAATAAATAAAGACTTTTATTATGGATAAACCATACCATACAAAATAATGAGTTATAAAACATAAAAATTAAAAACAAATAAGTTATTACAAATTAAAAAGTACATGCATATATTAAGTGTTAAATTAAAATATAATTACTAAAAGTAAGATGTAGCAATATTTAAGAAGTTGGAGTAAAAAATTAAGCAAAGAGGTGAAGATGCAAACATGAAACAAATTTGAGATTGAAGTCAAATTTAAACGTAAATTTTAGTTTGATATTTGAATTGTTCAAGAGAAGATGAAGAAAATTGAAGCTGTGGAAGAGCATTTGTGTTTTTTAGCCGTTCTATCTATTGGACTATTTAGTCCATAGTTATTATAGACCAGGAGCCCAGGGGTGTTTTGTTAGTAAAAAGTGTAATGGCTGGAACCGGACTCAATTTTTCGTAAATACCTTCCTGAACAAGGATCTGCAATTCTCCCGACTCGTATCGGATGGGTGTCCCAGGCAGAACGCACTTTAGGAGTCAAAGGTTCTGCCTGGGACACCCATCTGATACGAGTCTACAGAATTGCAAATCCTTGTTCAGGAAAGTATTTACGAAAAATTGAGACCGGTTCCAGCCATTACACTTTTTGTTAACAAAACACCCCTGGGCTCTTGGTCTATTAGGAAAATCTCATAAAAATATGCTTATGAGGGTGTGTGGATGTTGCAAGTGGAAAAGCGGAGGGGGGGGGGGGCTCAGTGGAAGGCGGAGCGATACAAGGCTGCCTCGTACCCGTGATCCACCTCATCTCGAGCAATGATCTCAATAAGCATATGGAGATTGAAGCCATAAAAAATAATACTGATGCTGAAGAAGAAGTCATTTGTTTTTCTGACGATTCCAATATCATTCAGACGAGTAAAGATAAGAAACATCTTGAAGTTGAAGCCGAAAAGAGTCTAGACAGGATGATCTACTGGATGAACATCAACAACTACCAGATCAATTATGCGAAAACTCAGCAACTACTAATGACGCTGAAACATAATAATAATAGTTTAAATCATGTTAAATTCTTAGGGGTAGTAATTGATAGCAAATTGAGCTGGACCTGTCATATAGATCAACTAAAAGCCAAAATAAGCAGTTATACATTTGTAATGAGAAAACTTAAAAAATTACTTCAATTCAATTCAATTTATTTCATTACAATATACGTGTATACGTACGTATGTTCTAGAAGGCCGTGGATATTCGACCGCGTCTTATATTTTAAGCAAATTATCTACACGCCAACAAAAGCCCAAGCTTGTCCGTTGGCGCGAATAAAAAAAAACACGTTTGACTTTCCTGTAGATTCATTAGTTATGTTCTGCAAAGCCATAATAGAGAGTAGGTTGAGCTATGGTGTCCTTCTCTGGGGCCATGCAAATACAAACTGCCTCTTAATACTACAGAAGAGACTAATAAGAATAATGACTTCACTAAACTTCAAAACATCTTGCAAACAATTTATTGAGGATTTAAAAATAATGACTGTTGTAAACATATTTATTTATAAATCCCTGTTGTACATAAAAATGAATGAAAATAAGTTTTTATCTATCAGTCATACCTACAAAACTAGATTTCATAGAAATATTAGTGTACCATATCACAGACTTAGTAAGTCAGAGGTTGGATACAAATCTCTAGGAATCAAGTTGCTCAATAAACTAAGTGTATCAGATAGAAACCTTACTTTTAATATATTCAAAGAAAAAATTAAAAATATTTTAACAGACAAAGCCTTTTATAGCCTTGATGAATACTTAAATGCAAAAATATGAATTATTTTAATATATAACATGTTTATATTTAAATAATTCAGTCTTTTCAAGTCAAATAATTCTAAGTCTTTTTCTGTTGTTTACTTGTGTAAATTTATTAGAAATAAAGATTTATTTTATTTTTTTTATTGATTTGCAGGAACCGCTAGATCTACTGAATACATCGATTAACAACTCCTCTATTCCTAGTGAAGATGACATCAAACCCGATATGAACCTAGTCGATATCAAACCCGACCTAGTTGAACCGGATGTCAAACCCGTTGTTAAACTTCAAGTTAAACGAGTTAAACCACCGGTTATACCCAAACCGAAACCACCCCCTGTACAGCACATCTGTGATATTTGCGGCTGGAAGGCCAGAGCTAGGTAACTAACACCTGTATTCATAGTTTAACCGCTTAAAACATTGATGGACAAACTGTAGTACGATGCATGGCTAAAATAACCCTATAAAATTGTTAGGTATTATTTTGGATTTATAATTTGTCATGGAAACCTCATATAAAGGAAACACACATTAAAATCTCTACGTATATATATTTGTTATTAGGATACTAAGCAAGTCTCTACCGGTAAGCATTTTGCTTGTTGTGGATCTCTCTATCATCCAAAGCAGACTCACATATGGTATAATCCTTTGGGGACATGTAAATATATATTCTTTGTTGTTACTTCAAAAATAGGCCTTAAGAATCATCACTAAAGCTGGCTTTGTATAGAGATCTCTATATGCATTCATATAGAGATGAATGCAAGCCCATTTTCAAGAAATTAGGAGTGATGACAGTTGTAAATATGTATATACTAAATGTTGTGTTATTTGTTAAATTATATGTATTCAATTATAAGTACAATGGTAGCAACCATAATTATAAAACAAGAAATATATGTGTACTTACTTTCCAAGTCACAGGCTAAGCAAGGCAGAAGTGGGGCAGTTTGTTTTAGGAATAAAGATGTATAATAAACTTCCGCAAACACTGAAAACACTAAAGTTTAAACTTTTTAAAAAAGAGATTCAAATTTTTTAATTAATGAACCGTTTTACTGTCGGAAGGAATATTTTAATTTTAGTTTGAATTGATTTAACATTAAATAAATATATAAATAAATAAACTTTATTTGGTAAATGTACAAGTACAAACAAAAACGTCAAGCAAAAAGTAACATAAGGAATAATGCCATAAAATTAATATTGCAGTATGAACTTTTATTAAAATTTTATATTATAAATCTTCTACTCCATACAGTGGGTTTTCAATTAATATTTTCTTAATATAAAAATTAAAGCTTTTTTCAGAGTAGGATTTTATTTTTTGAGGCAAACCATTAAGCTTTGTACTGGACGCCATCTATTGTCATGTAAATGTAAATGGTTTAATGAAATATAGATCTTGATTTATTTAAGTTTTTATCTAACATATGTTTGACCAAGTTTTATCTTATTATCAGTGTTAGTTCAATTTTTACAGAATGACTTGCGTATGTTTATTAAAAAAAAAAATTAGAAAATAATCCAATACAGTTGAAATTTAGTACATGTGTATACCTTTATGTAAAAAGTAACATATGTGGTGGTTCGGTGCGTTTCCTAGTGATAAGGAAAAACTATAATCGCAAACCAAGGCGGGTGTAACTTTATAGAGGACTGTATATGCGGAAAATAAACTAATAAAATAATAAAAAGATAGTAATGTTATAAATAAGATAATTAAAGCCTGAATGAGGTGGAAGTCGGTACCTGGTTTCTGTAGTAGTGATGGAGAGAGCACCGGTGCCTCGGTGACGTCCTGGCTGCATAAAATGTAGAACTGGGTTTCGGGTGTTTTTAGATTGATAATAACAAAATAACAGAAGTAGGCGGTAAGCGGTTGAACCCGGTTTCACGTTCAAAAACCGGTTTAGGTTTAAATAGCGGATTAGTTAGCGGTTGCGTTAGCACAAAACATAGCGGCGAGACGGAAGCGGATAGGCAACTAACTAAAACTATAAGTATAATTACGCACTAGGCGGCGCTAGTAGTAACCTGAAGGCGGGAAACATCTTTAAGATTATATCAGGCAAAAATATATAAATAAATATAATCGCATAAAGATAATTAATAAAAATAAACAAAATCATACATAAAATCCTCCATAGCCGCCCCCTTGAAGTACCTGAGGACTTCAACAGAACCAAAAGTAAAACAGAAAATACACCAAAACAAAATAAAGATCGCTGCCAAAACAGAACCTAAAATCAAAATCAAGGAAAAACAAAAGAAATAGGTCTCCTAAATTTTCAGAGTAATGGCCACCACGTGCCTGAAAAAACAAAACAAAGAAAAAGAATCTAAATACTTCAAAATAAAACCTGCAAGGCTGCTAAAAAAGAACTTAAAACGTAACTCCTGAAAAAAGTAAAAAAAATATTATTGAGGCAGAGGCAGTGGGGCCAGTTTCCGAACTGGGCGGCGGTACTCTCCAGATTGGGTTCTCACAGTAGCGGCACGCACAACGCCGTCCTGTCCAGGATGAATCTCAATAATGCGTCCTAGAGGGTAGGATAAAGGAGGTGATCCATCTTCTTTGAGCCAGACCATTTGTCCTACAGCGAGGTTGGTGTCAGGTTTGAACCACTTACCTCTATTTTGGAGTGTCTGCAGGTATTCACATTCCCAGCGACGCCATATCGACTGAGTGATTTGAGAGAGCAGCTCCCAGCGAGACAGACGATTTCTAGGTACATCCTCGTAGTCTTGCTCAGGCGGTGAACATAAAGAATCCCCGATTAGAAAATGTCCTGGGGTCAAGACTTTTAACTCGTCAGGTGACCCAGGGTCTTGAAATAGCGGGCGGGAGTTTAAAATAGCCTCAGTGCGGTTAATCACAGTTAAAAATTCCTCGTATGTTAAAACTTGTTCACCTATAACTCGAGATAGATGATACTTGACGTTCTTAATATTAGACTCCGCTAGGCCATTCATAAAGGGCGCGGTAGGAACGTTAAATTCAAATTTGATATTTAGCGTACTAAAGAAGTCTTTAAGGATAGGATTAGCTGTAGTGGACAGAAATTCACTGATTTCGTTTAACTGACGAGCAGCGCCTCGAAAATTAGTAGCTTGATCAGAGAATACAGATGCGGGTTTCCTCGGCGGGCAGCAAAACGATGAAAAGCGGCGATAAAACAATCAAGATAGTTGGGTTAGAACCTCTATGTGAACTGCTTTAACGGCAAAACAAATGAATAAGGCAAAATATGCTTTATATGTACGGGCATTACGCCTCGAACTTTCTTTTAAATGATAGGGACCGGCTAAATCTACAGCAACATTTGAAAAAGGGCGGGAAGGCCTGACCCTACCAGAGGGTAACTCACCCATAGGCGGGGATGCGGTTTCAGATCTAAACCTAGCACACACTACACACCTTCTAATAACTTTGCGGATCGTACTTCGTGCGTGGATAATCCAAAATATCTGTGATAAAATAGTGTGAAGAGCTTTAGGTCCAGCGTGGTAGTAATGGTTGTGATAAGTGCTGATAACAATGCTGGCCAAAGGACTCTTATTAAGAAGTAATATGGGATGTTTACGATCAAAAGGTAGACGGCTATTTACTAGGCGGCCTCCTACTCTAATCAGGCCATTAGGGTCAATGAAAGGAGATAAACTTTGAATCGGAGATGTACAAGGCTTATTAGCTTCTAAGCAGTCAAGCTCTTTAGAGAATTGAAAAGCATGTTCGTTACGGATACAAAAGATAAAGGCTATATCTATTTCATCTGTGCTTAAAGCGCCTGTGAGGCGATTTTCCGGACATCTACAATTATGAATAAATCTATAAATATAGGCGGTGACACGTTGAAGCCTAAAGAAGTTAGAAAATTTGTATAACCAGAAGGGAATAACTTCAGTAGGTTCTACAGTAGTAGCGAGTAGAATATCCTTCTCTACTTTAATTTCAGGCAAGTCCGCAGGCGGCAAAGATTCAAAACAGTTAATAGGCCAATCAGAAGGTGGTGCTAAAGCCCATGAAGGCCCATTAAACCAGGAAGTATAAGAAACAAGAGCTTGAGGAGTGAGGCCTCGAGAGGCAGCATCACTAATATTATTTTCAGTTGAAATATGATGCCACTGAGATACAGTAGTGTTTTCTAAAATGCTGGTAATGCGGTTGGAAAAAATAATTTTAATTGATAAGGCGGTTTTCTAATCCAGGATAACACTATAGTGGAGTCACTGAACAGCATGACGTCATAAAAAGAGATTGGTATTTTATTCATAAAAGATTTGACAGATAGAACTAATTTAGAAAGCAAAACCGCACCTGCCAACTCAAGCCGTGGTATAGTCTGAACTTTGGTAGGTGCCACTTTGGTTTTGGCTTTTAAAAGAAATATACGTACGTCAGATGGTGAGAATTGCACTCGAAGATACAGCACAGCGCTAGATCCTTTCATTGATCCATCGCAAAAACCTAACAAAAAACATGAAGTGGGAGTAGCGGGAAAAATACAACGCGGGATCCTTAAATTCGCAAGGTTAGGCAATTCTGCAATACACTGCTGCCATGCGTGGTTAAGGGCTAAGGGCAAAGGCGCATCCCAATCAATTTGAGACAGCCAAACTTGCTTTAAAATACATTTAAACAAAAAAATCATGGGTGCGGCGAAACCTAATGGGTCATAAATCTTAGCTATAGTGCTGAGTACAAGTCTTTTAGTGTAAACAACATCTAAAGAAGGCGGTTCTATAGAAAAGAAGAATTCATCTGATTTAGGGTCCCAACCTATGCCTAGGACCTTAACATTCTGGTCTTCAGAATTTCTGATAACTAATGACCCAGAATTATCCAAATTTTGAAGAGATTCTAGGAATCTGGTGAGTTACTGAGCCATTTGTTAAGCGGAAAACATCCAGCAGAGAGTAACGACAGAAGCTGGCGTTTAATCTCTAATAACTCTTCCAGTGAAGCTAATCATCAACTACGGATTGATGCAATATGACGTCACTAGCTAGCGGATACCTCTCTCCCTCGTCGTGTACAAGCTGTTTAAGAACTCTATGTGCCAGAAAACTAGGACCCTTAACATTCTGGTTCAGAGATTCTGAGGTTCATTAAATTGAACCTAGGGAGGGAATGCTCGACCGACTAAGGCAGAGAACTCGACTAAGCTGTAGCGCCTTCGCAATCCAAATGCTGAAGCGACCGCAACGATACGGACCTCCGTAGGCCGGAAGAACATGTTGTCCGTTGTAGAAATCTGTCTAGGTCGCAGTGCATCGACAGAGTTGTAAAACTTAGTTATTGTAATAAACTCTGTAGGTCGAATCTCAAAAAAACTGATCAAAGAACAGTGATCATCACTGACTAAAATTTGTCTATACATCTTGGACACATCGCAACAAAAAACAAATTTATGAATCCTAAAATAGGATAAAACATCTGGTACTTCATTTTGTAATTTAGCGCCAGGTAATAACGTGTCATTAAGAGATAAATCAGATTTTTTAAAACTCGCATCGAATACAGTTCTGCATGGAGTAGTTGGAGAGTTAGAGTTGTGAACACAAAAATATGGAATGAAATATTTACCAGGTTGAGTTGCCCGGACCATGTGACCCAAGTCCTTGTACTCTTTCATAAACTTGATACATTCATTTTTAAAAGCGGATTTCTACGAAATTTACTCTCTAACGAATAAAATCTTTGCAGAGCTAATTCCTTTGACTGCGGAAACTCTAAAGTATTTGGGTCATATGCAAAGGGTAACTCAACAATATATCTACCTTCCTCGTTGCGGCGGTGTGAATCTACAAAGTGGTTTTCACACAATACTTCAGCGGGGAATCGGTGGCGAAATGATGTTATCTTGCTCCCATAACCTTTCGACTGCTTTGTGCAAATCTTCTTCAGCGCCTGAGTCAGCAAAGTTATGTTTACACCTGCAATGCGGTAATGTTAGTAAAGTGACATGAGAGGTTTTAAATTTTTCAAAATTTTCGAGAGGTAAAGAACCAAAAATTACATGGCCGAAAATAGTCGGTAGAACTCCAATTAGAGGTATGCGGTGGTACGGCAGCGGGAATAAGTATTTTTGGTAATACATCACATCCTAACAACAAATCTATGTCTTGATTCTTATAAACTCTGGGTCAGCAAGTTGTAAGCCTGCTACACAATGTTTTATAGAGGCGGAAATTTCTGTTTGCGGAACTCTAGGGAGATTAGAATCAACAATATATGCGGTTCCACAGACCTGCGGGTGGTTCCTAATAACTGGCCTGATGGTAAAGTTTACACTACCTCTAGAGGTCGCCACTATAGTATCTGATAAACCTGAAAAATCGTGATTACATTTAGTAATTGGCAAATCTAATTTTGAGGCGAGTTTATCAGTAATAATGGTAGTTGTAGAGGCGCAATCTAATAGTAATCTAAAATCTATAAACTGACCTTTTTTGTTGCGGATTTGAGCGCGGGCGGTTCCCAAAACAACAACAGACTGGTGTTTGGTAGGCAAAGTGGCTAAAGTTGTGTATGTTGTAGAATTATTATTCTGCGCGGGCTGCGGAGATTCCTGTAAAGGCTGCGGTTCTGCGGCGTTATTATTAGTAGGCGGTGAAACTGAAACATAGCTAGAGTTATTATCAGAATAATGTAATAACTGATGATGGCGCTTAGAACAATGACAAGTCCTACGGGACTTGCAGAACTTGACAGAGTGCCGACCAACACAATTAAAACACAGATTATTTTGCCTAACGTAACTACGGCGGTCCATAACATTCATATTTTTAAACTGAGGACAGTGATATAACTGATGCGTGTCGTTCGAACATAGCGGGCACTGATGATGGCGGTAAGCAAGAGATTGATTGTTCGAACTTACGACATTATTATTAACATTTTCTGAAGTTTTGCTATTGTTGACCTGAGTAGCCAAGATAGTTTTGCGGGTTGGGGCCAAAGAAACATTTTTCTGATTAAACCTGCGCGGTTGAGTATCATTTTTGATACCAGTAGGGTTTGAACTGCAAGCGGTTACTTCTAATAAACGGCATTGTTCCTTAACAAATTTAATTAAGTCACTAATTGTGGGTATAGTTGCAGTACCATGCTTGGCCTCAAATTCTTTTCGGGTGGTAGAGTCCAGTTGGCGGACTACCAGACAAAAAAATATAAAATCAGATAGGTCAGGTAGATTCATTTTCTTCAAATTTGAAATATTGCTAGAGGTTCTCGTAATAAAGTTTTGAAGATAATCTAAAGACGGTTTAGCGGGAATAGAAACGTTTTTGGTTAAGGCATCGAAATAACTCGAGGCCAAGATTCGATCAGACTCGTAGCGCTCGGTTAATGCCGCCCAAGCGGGTAAAAAATTAACATCAGTAAGCGTGAAATCTTTTATAATATCAGAAGCGGTTCCTGACACAGTATTTTTTAAATAATGCAGCTTTTCAACACAAGTAATGCGGGGATTATTTATAATAAGGCTAGTAAAAATATCCCTATATCGAGGCCAGTCTATGGCTAGGCCAGAAAATTTTTCAATTTCCAGAGGCGGTAAGTTACCAAATAATCTTGGCGGATTGCGGTGGTAAGCATAATCAGAATTTTTGCGGAGAGTTGCCGATTCAGCACTGGGCTTAACAAGGTTGTCTTTAGCCTCAATTGTGTCTAACGTGAGCATTATAGCTCCGTTCAACGTATCGTAATTATTTAAGGCTTCAAAATTCGGCACAAAGTTTTCGTTTAAATCTTGCCCAATTTCGTTAATATCGTCTAACACGGCTTCAAAAACATCTCGGTCTAACGAGCGAGCACCAGTGACAAATTGGTTTTTAATTTTTTCATCGGCAATATTAGGGATCATATCGTATACGGTTTGAAGACGCGCAAATAAACTTTCTTTTTTAGCCGTCAAACGTCTAAAACGTTTTTCTTCCTTGTCCATTTTAATACAGTAAGCGGTAAACCGATTTTACAAAAAATAATAAAGAAATAATAATTTAAAATAATTAAAAGAAAACTCAAAACATTAATAAAAACTGCAGAATTAAGAATAAACACAATGAAAATATTCGGCAATGTTATTGTTTTGATTGAACTGTCAAACTCCCTTTGTTTATTTAATTTCTTTATCATACAGACACGATAAAACATATGAATAAATTTACGCGGACATCAAAATGGGATCGCCCAGAATAAGGGGGAGTCACCATACATAAAAACAAAGGAGATGGACTCGTCCAAGCAACGTCACCACAGCACACAGTGGAGAATTTAACGAATTTGTAGAACGGCAAAATGGCGACACAAGCGTCGATCTTCCTGAAAAGTAAAAATTAAAAATAAAAAGAAAATTAATTGTGAGACTTCCACTGGACCAATTTTGGCGAGACAAACTGCAATAGAACCAGAAAAATACAGGCAAGGATTATATCAGGCAAAAATATATAAATAAATAATAATCGCATAAAGATAATTAATAAAAATAAACAAAATCATACATAAAATCCTCCAATATGATTTGTATATTCATGATTTTTGGATATACTTGTATATTCAAACTTTTTATCGTAAAAGTTAAGTTGTAAAAATTGATTCTATTGGAATTGTATTGATTGCTTTCAGGTATTTACTCCAGAATCATTTCATAGCTAAGCACCAGGAAGGACGTCCATTTCCGTGTGAGCTATGTAGTTATAAAGCTAAATTCAAGTCGAGCTATTTGAGGCATGTTCAGACTATACACGAGGGCCTCAGACCTTTCTCATGCCAGTATTGTACCTATAAGTAAGTACTCATATCCCGTATAGGGTCAGTGTTAATCATTTGTTTATCAGAAGTTACAATTTTTAAAAATAGTTACTTTGTCTTTTTTATATATATTGTGTTTGCATTATATATTGTCTGAACTAGAGTGGAAGACTTTGAGTTAAGCCTTGGCTCTTCTGTGGACTAGACGTAAAATGCCTGCACTAGGACTCATAAGGTTGAACACTGTCTTCTATCACAGGGAAAATTTTGAAGAACATTCAGACAACAATGTATTGCCTTAAATATAACTTAAAATTACGATTGCTTATATTAAAAAATGTTTGGTTTAAGTTGTTAAATTACTAATTACAATTAATATTTGAAGGGAAAAAACAAATATCATTTACAAAAATGTACTAAGTTAAGTTGTGCACACTAAAAAAAGTTTAATTAGCAGCTTGTTTTAAATTATTTAAACAAACTTAGTATTTAAAGATTCGGACTTAAATCTCTATCGGATGTGATAAAATGTATTTTTCATTTATTTATTTATAACATAAACGGTTTTTACAACATTTATAAAAAGTAAAAACTAAAAAAGAAAATAAATTAAAAAAGGAACACTACAAATAATATAACTATAAGTTTAAACTAACAATGATTAACTAATTATAAGTAGGGTACAGTTTTTAGTACATATAACAGAAATATATTTGAAACAAATTATTAACATTATATACTAAATTGTACAAATAAATGCAATAAAAACATAAATTTTGAGTACTGTAAATAGTTTGTTTACATTTACTAGGGTAAAACAAAATGGCCGCGGCCATATGTAAATTTGAGCCAACTCCGTGGTGGACAAAATGTGAACTACATGCCAGGTCTGACAGAAATCACATTTGTTTCCCTACTTGGTTTATATATTACTTTAACTTAGGGTATAAATGATGAAAAGTAAAAAGTACAAACCATCTATTTGCCTTGGGTGATATGTTGTGACTGTTTTGTTATCAGAGCTACTCAGAAGAGCTGTTTAGAGAGACACGTGAAGGCCCAGCACAGCCAAACCAAGCCGTTCGGCTGCTCCTTCTGTCCTTATAGAGCCATGACTAAGCCAGAGGTAGAGAAACACGTAGACGAGAAACATGACGGGAGGAGACCTTTCTCCTGTTACACCTGTGGCTTCACAACCCTTCTCAAGAGTAATATTGCCCTTTTGTTTTAAACAATAAATTCAAATTTAATATAAATAGAATGTAATACAGTCAATATAATTGATGATAGGGCACCTTGTGAGACACTGGAGAAATGTTTATTTCAGTTGAATTACCTTGTCTCCTTTTACTGTCTCGTTTCGCTCGACAATAAATATAGTCACCACGGTAAAAAAGACTTTCTTCACAGTCTTGTAACATGATTTACTATTAAAAAGATTATTTACCGTTAGTTGAAAAAGCAATTAAAGAATGATCAATTTATTTTGTCATGAAGGTTAAATATCTTAGAGGTATATGTTGCTTATTTATATTCATTAAGTTTACAAACAGCTTTTGGTTTAGTCTAATAGCTAAAAAATAAACATCACAAAAAACATCAGTCTAATGCGGTTTTGGCAAAAATATAATATGTCTTTAATGTCAACCTTAGAATAATACTATATATAGAAGGAGCACAGGACTGTAAACATAATGTAATTCCACTGATAACACGAAAGCCGGTTGACTGGTGCACTTAAGTAATGCTGCTACCCTGACAACCAAACATTATTTTAAATATTTGTCATAAATATCTATTAATGAAGAAAGATCGTAAAGAACAAATATAATAACTTAAAACACCTGCTGAGTATTTAATAAAACTGGTCTTAGATGGCAAAAGGGTGGTGGAATACAAGAATCTACATTTAGTTGACGAGGACTACTTTTAATAAAATTTTAATAAATACCTCAAACTACAATTTAAAATGCTTAAAATATTGTAATGCACCGATATTTATATTAGTATTTTATAAATAATCAATCATTAATTAATAATAGAATATAATAATTCAGCAACCGGAAGTATTGCCAACTTTTTTATTAGAAAATTGTTTATTGTTAGGGTGGCAGCATTACTTAAGTGCACCAGTGAACCCCCTTTCGTGTTATCAGTAGTGCTCCTTCTATATATAGTATTATTCTAAGATGTCAACCCTCTTAAGATCATGAAGACATCTTCAGAGGGCTCATCGTGCTCATTGAGACTAGAAGTTAATCACTGATATAACTTTATTAGTTGAGAGCTCGAGTGTTGCCCCGCCTGCTGATGATGGCATTATGCCGAAACTGGTCCAGGGATATTCATATCCAACAGCAAGTATCGACGGTTGCTGACACCGTCAATTAATTTACTATTTTTATATCTGTTGTAATTACAATTTGATTAGAATTCAGAAAATAAAGATTTTTTTTTGTCAAAACCACATTAGACTGATTTTTTTTAAATTGATATTTTAGCTATTTGAATAAACCATAAGCTGTTAATTAAGTTAATGAATATAAATAAGCCAGGTATACCTCTAAGAAATGTAACCTTCATGACTATAACCACACTAGACTTCATAGTCAACAATTTGTTTCAGGGCACCTGCGTGAGCACATGCTTCGTAAGCATGATGGTCGAAGGCCGTACGCTTGTACGTACCCTGAATGTTCATACCGTACGCTCCTCAAACGTTCTCTGGATAATCACGTCAAGTACAAGCACTTGGCACTGAGACCGTTCCAGTGCTACCACTGTACGTACAACGCCACTTCCAAGCCGAACCTTAGAGCCCATATTGTTTCCATTCATCTGAGAGATAGACAACCTAAGAGACGCAGAGGCGTAAGTTGACTTTTCATCAATATTTGTTTATTTATTTCATACTAGTTGTGTACAATAATAAAAATAACTTTATCTCCAGAAGGTGTATAATGCAAAGTTTGTTGACTAGTTTTTAGGGAGTAAAGAAGCACTTTTCACTCCCAAGGGAGAAAAAGTTACTTTTCACTCCCTTGGGAGTAAAAAGCAAATTTATCTCTCTTGAGTTAAAAGTGGTTCCCACTATTGGGTTTGAACCAATTATATCTATTTTTTAGGAATGATATTCTCTAAATTTTTAAAGAGGACTGATCAATTTTTGTATCAATTTTCCAGGGTGAGGGGGGGGGGAGGCACCCCTGTATAAGGGTGACCTGACCAAAAAAATTTTATTGGCTCAAAATTCATATTTAAGGCTTAAAAGAAATGTTTGGCTCCTCTCATGGAGAAAGGAATTACGAAGTGCGTGGTCAGTGGTTCGGAGCTAGAGGAACTATACCTGGCAAAACTAGGGAGTTTTTAGTAGAGACAGAGTTCCATCAAAATTCTCTAAGACTATTATCCGAGAGCATTAAACTCTCGTTAGGTATTATTAATCGCCATATTTAATCCTCGCAGGAATATGACATTTATGTTTTCTGCAATACCAATGGCGGGAAAACGAAAGGGTGATCGACATTTTTTTTTATCATAGGAATAGTATGAGAGCCGATAAAAATTCTTCTTTTATTCCTTTATTGTTAGTTAATTTGTGATAAATGTGATGAAAATTATTAGAATGACCATCGGTACTAAAAAAATTGCAAATATTTCGTAGATAAATATTTTGATAATTCCAGGATTTTAAATATAGAATTAGGCTCTTATCACTACAGACTTGGATTGCTATATGTGGCATTGCTACGGACTTTGAATCGCGAATAACAATGTTTATCTTATATGTTTATTTAAATATTGTTATATTACTTCAAAAATTTGTCATTTAAATTGATAAGTGCTATGTGTTCATAGCAAACCTTATAATAAGGTCTGCCTTATTGTTTGTTTATATTTTTGTAAATAAAGTGTTTATATATATGTTGCATTGCAGGTTCGAAGGGATCAGGTTGCTGGGGTGAGTAGTATTTCTTGTTGTATAATACAGTCTATCGTTTAGTTTAAAAATCTTGACAGGTCAGTTTAGGCACCACCGATTCTTAAGAAGGGAATGGGAAAAAACTATGTAAACAAATCAGGTTATTTTACCCTTATTTTCTTGGCGATGTTTTTTTACATTTCTTTTGTGCAGTTTTATTTTATAATATAATTTTTAAGATTAATTATAAAGTAATTTTTAAAACAATGTAATCAAAAGAAGAACCACAAAGAAAGTTAACAATTGCCAGGAAGAAGGTTTTTCCCTAAAGCGGCTATTGTGGTAGGGATTTTTTTCTCTTTTCAAGGGATGGGTTGGCAGCGACTTCTCTGATTGGTCAATCCTCAAAATTCTTATGATCTTGGGGATTTTCAAACTAAACGATAGACTGTAGTTTTGGAGCCTGTGGGTGATTTCCTTACTACATCGAATGATTCATAGAGATATATACTAGAGCGGGCATAGCCTATCTAAAGACATTGAGAGACCTGAAACATCTTTTTGGGGCTCTGTTTAACCTCATTGAAACCTTCTTCAAGAGTGATTTAAGATTATAATTACTAAATTGATTTTGTCTTCCTGGACATTGCTTGTGTTTTGATTTGTGCCGTCACTGTGGCGATCTTCATGCTTTAAAACAGTGATGAGTGAAATGTCATTGCTACACAAATAATTGTTAGCTTGTCATTAAAATAATTACAGAACTAAAGTCATTAATAGTTCAGTAATTTATTAAAATGTGTCGTGAGTTCTATAAACTTAAATGTGAGACTAAGGAGAAATTACTCAATGTAAGAGGAATTGATTTTTTATATTTCCCTCAAGTGTCAAAAAAATATTTGCTTATTTAGATTATTAGATAAATTAGTACAAGCTGGACCAGTCCCAGAGGTAATAAAAAAATTCTGAGGTGGGGAGTTTAGGTTCACTTTATTCTCTGCTGTACAGAAGGTGAAAATCAAAATATGTATCCACTGTAAAAAGGAGTTTTTCTTGTATCGTGGTACAAAAAATATTTCTATTATAGTCTACGGAGAATAAGCTACAACTACCAGTCCCAAAGAAGAAAAAAATTCCTGAAGGTGGGTGTTTAGGTTCTACTTTATTTCTCCTGGTAGCATCGATGTGAATCCACAATATGTTATCCACTGTAAATAAAAGGAAGTTTTTCTTGTATGTGGTACAAAAAAATATCTTAACTCTAGCTCTAGATCCACATTTCCTCTTTAGCTTAGTTGGTAGCGTGCAAGGCTCTTTACTTGGTTTGCAATTCAATCTTAAAGGTAAAATCATCAACTCACCTCACTAACTCCCTCAGCTTTACTTCATGAGTTAACTGAATAGTGACTGCAGCAAGCCTCAAAAAACAACTAAATTAATCCCTTCAGCTAGCCTTGGGTTTTAAATATGATGGGTTCTCAGAACAAATATGTTTTTTTAAACTAAATATATGAACATTCAAAATTTTATTAATTTTCAAACTTTTTCTTTTTTGTCATTTTTAAGAACTGAAGAAGCTCAGGATCCCTGGGTGAAAGCTCTTTGTCAATTTATTTTCAATAACTTTTAATAAAAAAGGACTGAAGTCTTCATCAATTTAATTGATATCACTATTTATAACAGTCCAAAAGCTCTTAAGTTATTAAATATTTGAACCATAATATTTAAATTCTGAGGCATGCTAAAGGGATTTATTTAGTTGGATCCTGAGGCCAAAGGAATTAATAACTGCACTACGGCATTTTTCTCCCTTGGTTTAATATTTTATATCTTTAAGGTTTTTTTGGCTCTGGCCTAAGGAACCAACTTGACTGCCAAGTGAAGTTGATACTCACTCTGCTAATGTAATAACTATGTGTGAAGATTTAGGTCTTCTCAGATGAAGAATCCGTGTCATCTACATTGACGCGTCACCACCAGAAGACCTAAAATCTTCATGACAATAACGCGAAGCCTACTCAGTTTTATTGTGTGGGTGTGAATGAATGAAACCATTTATTAAGAAAATAATAATTACATTTTAAATGAAATGTAAAATTAATTTTAGTAAATTTATAATAATAATAAATCTTTATTTGCTTAAAACATAAGTTTTCTACAAAGAAGTCTTAAAATAAGATTAACAATACATTTTCTCATTTTTATAATAAAAAGAAAAGATAAAAACTGGAAAATAGAGAAAAAAAAATTTCTCTTTTCGGCGTCGTCACATTATGCGAGCCTTTATTTATAAGAAAAATTGAAAGTGATTTTTTAATTATTAGATGTTCATGTATGGTTAGAACAATAGAGTGCCTAATATATGGCACTTACTTTTAACTAAAACCTGAAATGAAGAAACTATGGATCATGGAAATAAAAAAAAATAATAATAATTATTAGACAATTATAAAAAAATTAAACCACATCCTCTAGAGAAGAAATTGAATTTAGGTTTGATAATTATTTGTAGACAATTAATAGTAATTTAAAAAAAAATAGGCTTTAACACGAATGAATAGTCGGGTCTTTTAAATTATAAACCCTTTGATTAAACCATGCAGAAAGCTTAAAATATTAGACAAATTAAAGGCATTCCTGTCTTCTTTTTAGCGATTCTAATGAGAACAGATGCAATTTTGGTAACATTTAAGTAAATTTATAAATATATATATATAAAATAGACATTTTTTTATCCCAGTTAATTATGTATAATTTATTTGATATTAATTCTTATTTATGTACACGTACATTTCTTATTTATTTCTTGAATTCCTTATATTTTCTTAAATCAACTTTATAGCTAGTTTATTGTAATAACTGTTTTTTTAATTATGTGTTTTTTGTACATGACAGAGACCTGTACTGTGCGAGTGCGGACTCATGACGGAATCTCGTATAGCCTACGCTAAACACCGAGGGGAAGTCCACGGAGAGGAAGTATTAGCTTGCAGTGTCTGTCCTTACCTCACGACTGTAGCGTCTAACCTTCACAAACACACCGCTAACAAGCATCTGCGCTCTCACGGAATGCTTCAAGGGTTCAGAGCGTGCGCTTACTGCCAATTCAACTCACATTCGAAGAGAGCTCTCAGACTTCACATAAAAACTGTTCATAAGATCATGTAAAATATATTAGCCTGTATTCGTCTTGTTTCGCTTTACTTGGAGCTTTGAAAATCATTTGTTTGTTTATTCGTTTGAAATACTTTACGGCTTTAAATCAAATTTGTTAAAATTAAAAAAAAATATCTATGAGTGTTAAATGATCAACTCATAAGCAGTTAATAAACTGCATATGCTTCTCCGGTTATTGTCATGAAGATCTAGGTCTTCCGGTGGTGAAGGCCTAAATCTTGGATTTTTCATCCACTTTGGATGAAGGATCCAACGTGTGAGACATTGACTTCCACTGTGGGAGACAACTTCATGGATTTAGGACATCACGGATGCCAACACAAGCTT
The DNA here is from genome assembly GCA_018340805.1 of Microvelia longipes. Taxonomy (NCBI): domain Eukaryota; kingdom Metazoa; phylum Arthropoda; class Insecta; order Hemiptera; family Veliidae; genus Microvelia; species Microvelia longipes. Next base: position 3,641,005 of record JACMZG010000019.1, read on the forward strand.
TATGAAACTGAAATGTTGAATTCAGCGTGTAAAATTATCTGGCATGTTTGGTAATATGATTACCAAAATATGTTTTACTTGGGTATCATTAAAAATTTAAATCGAAGTAAACCATTATATGGATCATGTGTCATATCCTGGACAGATATATAATAAATAACTAACAAAAAGCTTTAAACTTTAAAAATTTGTCTATTGATTAGCTGGGATTCTTAAGAAGGAAATCCTGTATTCTGGCACAAAATGGCTCAATCGCCATTTCTTTTGTTTGTTAAATCTGAATTAATGCCGCCCAGTATAATTAAATGCAGTCCTGAATTTAGACTCAGAATTTAGTCTGGTTAAATTGTTCCTTTTCCTGGTGTCATATTTATGTCGGTCGCTGCTTTTCAGCAGGCTTTCTTCGTTTAGTTTCATAAATTGATGACATCTGTATTTAGTTTTCAATTTGTGAAACCTAAACGAAGATAGAGGCTAGGTTGAGGTTGTAAAAAGTCAATATTTTGAGCTTTTTGAACTGAGGCTTACCTGCGGGCAATCTTTAACTCCCGCTTTTATTCGGATTACCTTTATTCTGTTTCAAGATTAACTCTGCTGATTCTACATGTCCATATAATGTTAATCTGTACGATATGTAGGATGTCAAACAAGCCATGCTAGACTTGTTTGACATCCTGCTGGTTCACAACAAGTTTAAGTTTTTTAAATAAAAATTACCTGAAAAGAACAGTTTCTGCTCAACAAAATAAATTGTGGTTCTTCCAACTTAACTGGCTGTCAAGAATTATGCCTAGGAATTTGATGGTGTGCTTAGACTTTTTTTTATTTCAATGAGAAGAGCATCTCTTGAGTTTTATGAGAGTTATGTCCACAGTGGAATCCATTGTGGGGGTAGATACATACTATCACGACAGCTCAACGCGAAGCTGAGTTAATCAGGGTGATATATTTAAAATGTACCACCCTATATTCTCAATATTGTCATAATAAATACGAAAAAGCCTCCCCACAAACTTAATTTAATGAAATTCAAAACCGGCTTTCAACCTAAACGGTCATCATCAGTGCCGGAGAGAATATCTTCTCTCCGGCACTGGTTTTAAATTTTATTAAATTAACCCTGTGGAGAGGCTTTTTCGTATTGATTATTATAATACACTCCACCTGAGCTTTACCTTGATAACATCAATATTGTCGTTTAATATAAGAAATAATAGTTTGTGATAAATAATTTATTTATTTATTATATGCTTTTATAATTTTTAAACCTATTGGTAAGGAAGTCTTGTTCCAAGATTGTCAGATTGTTTTATCTTTATGATTAATAAACTCGGTTAGCGCTCTTTGTTTTTTTTAAACGACTTTCAAAACTCATATTAGTTCTCTATAAAATTAACTAATTTATTTCAAAGCTCCAAACATTAAAAAGTAATTTTTAATAATTAATAATAAAAGCATTATTGTAAAAAAAATACTATAAATAAGTTAGTTATATAATATATAATATTATACTGTGTAATAAGCCTAAAATGTTATTGAATGCTAAAGTATAACTCAAGGTTATAATCGGTTGACAGCTTGGGAAAATAATGCGAGGGAGCCAATAAGGTTAGACCTTGATGTTAAACCACGCCCACGATTTCATATCAGGCCAACCTCATTAACTCCTCAACTGTTGTTACCTTCGCTGTCAACCGATTATAACTGAGTGTTATACTGTAACTGCTATAAAAAGAATAATTAGGTATATGATTTTGTTTGCGAAAATACTCTTTTATAATTAGTAGGACAAATTTACGTAAGTAATATGTAGGAAGTAATTTATTATTAAATAATACTGTTGTTATGGTAAATAGATAATAAGCTAACATTAAAGAAGCGTAGCCATTGTTTATTTGGTTTTTTTCAATAAAATTAAAATTGACATTTTCCGAATCAACGCTGTCCGATATTAAGCTACTTGAAATTACTTAGATTAAGTTTTGTGCGTTTAAAAGCTGTTGAGAAAAACAACGTCTATTTGATAAATAACAGATTAATTGCACAAAAGTCCTATTTTTAATATATAATAATTAACTAAGATTTCGACTAAAATTAGTCATCATCAGAGTTTGGCAAAATATAAAATAAAAATTGCAATTATAGGTTGTTTTTTATCATAGCTACCAAACCATACCAAGTGCAATATGAAGTAGTTTGTAAAATTGTTTTTTATTTTATATTTTATTTTTGTTAAACTCTGACGATGACTAATTTTTAGTCAAAAGCTTATTTAATTATTATATATTAAAAAAGTATAGGACTTGTGTGTAATTAATCTATTTTTATAAGTCCACAAAAAAGGAAACTATTTAACGTGTATTCATTTTAAACTTGGAGGTATTATTATTATTAGAGAAGTCATATTGGTTGAATTTTGGAACTACGAAAAAATTAATCTTAGCACCTTTGATTATCTTGGAATGTTTTAATTAAAAGTAAGCAGTGTTTGTCTTTTCACAAGTGTATAATTAATAATATGTAGGCAACTTTCGACCCTAATGGACCTCATCGGTGCTTATAAACCTAAAATAAAAAAATTTAAAAAAGATTAAATATACAAATAAAATAATAGTCTTTAAAAACAAAAAGAAATAAAACTTAACAAGTTTTTATCTCTCCACTCATAATTACTAACAAAGCCGACTTTCAACTGTTAACGGTCATCAGGTTTGCCTCTAAAATTTAAGACCTGCGCTGTTATAAGAATTGTAAACATGCGCAGTTTGTACCAAGCATGTGCAGTTGAATTCTCTCTATTTTTTGGTTTTTGATGGGGTAATTTTTTTGTATGGCAAATCGACTTAGTGCGTCATCCCCTTTATTCAAGATCCTTAATGCCACCATATAAAGAAGTGAATCAGGAAAAAAATCCTGGTTTTTGGCTTATTTGGTGCAGCCATATTGTCACAGTAGTTATTTGGTGCAGCCATATTGTCACAGTAGGGTGGTGAATTTTCAAAATTTCTTTGACTACAAAATGGTTAAAATTCTGCATAAGGTATGATTTTTATTTTGGTGGCGTTTGAAAGCTTAAACTTGGCCCTTTCAGATAAATTCTACAATACTTTTGGATAATTAGTTACAAGTTTTTATTATGAGCAAATATAAAATAAAAATGCTAATATCTCAAAAAGCCAATTTTGAAAAAAATCCAAAAAAAGAGTTTAAACTGTTACTAAAATGTCCACAAAGTTTCATCAGACACATTAGTGCATAACATATGTCAAGCTATGTCAAAGTGTAAAAATGTTAAGATTATCTCATAATCATTGATAGAAATTGCTAAATAAGTGACTTTTCTACAGTTTGACATATCTTGACACATGTTATGCGCTGCTGTGTCCAATCCCATGGCGGTCCCAAAATGAAATGTTGTAGACATTTTACTAACAGTTTAAGCACTTTTTAGTTTTTTTTATAAAAATTGGCTTTTTGAGATATTAGCATTTTTATTTTATATTTACTCATAGTAAAAACTTGTAACAAATTATCCAAAAGTATGTAGGATCTATTTGAAAGGGCCAAGTTTAAGCTTTCAAACACCACCAAAATAAAAATCATAGCTTATGCAGAATTTTAATTACAGCCATTTTTGTAGTCAAAGAAATGTTGAAGAATCATATTTTTTGGAAAATTCGTTACCCTACTGCGGCAATATGGCTGCACCAAATGAGCCAAAAATCTGGGTCTTTTTTCCTTCTATGGTGTGTACTTGTCAGCCAAATTATATTAAAATTGGGATTATCAGGTGTTTTTACCTGGGTTGAATTGATATGGAATGACCCTTGTGTATGTGAACACAGCTGAAATCTATCAACTTAAGTAATATTCTAAAACATTGCTTTGAACCAACCATGATATATTTGTCTCTTATTCCGTAACCAGAAGTAAAATATGTTAAGACTAAATTAATATATAAACCAAGTAGATAGATAAAATTTTATTTACAACCATTATGAGTAATTTACAATAGGTTTAGTCAATAGACATTATATACAAACAATTTTACAACTAATGTATTCATTGACATTATACAAAGCTTTTGATAATAGTTATTTATGCAACATGGGATGAAAGTAAGTTTTACAGCTCAAGTTAAAGTTTTGTCCTAAGGCAGCGCCTAAGGAGGAAATGCATTAGCTCACGAGGCCGGCAGGCCGAGGGAGATAAACTAGTTAGCTCCCGAGGCTTGCCAAAGGGGAGTTAACTAACATTTTGGCTCCCAAGGCTTGACGAGGGAGATAACGTGAGAGCTGAAAACTTTCATCCCTTGTTGCATATTAAATTTTATCTACGACTAGAGAACTAATACTAACAACTATTAATATATTCTTCAGCTCCTTAATTGTTATTGTGTTAGTTTAGTTTATTTTTACCATGTCAATTACTCTGATGAAGAGAGAATAAAGCCACTATCTTCTCATTATTTTATTGTAAGCTGTCAATAGAATAATGTGTAATACTCTATTTGTATTTAAACATTAACGTGTGTATATTGTATATTCTACCCGTAGTACCAACATAACACCGAAAAATTTCCTAAAATTCCTAAAAAAATTACTAAAAAATTCTGTCAAGTTGGCAACACTTTCACTTTTCCTCCCTAGGGAGTAAAAGTACATTTACAGTGTGAGATAACAAGACTATAAGTAGAACTTACAATACAAGGAGTAGATAAAATTATATTTTTTTATGCTATTTAGTTGGGAAGCAAACACGTATGACCTGGCATGTAGTTCACATTTTGTCCACCAGGAAGTTGGCATAAATTTTCCCATGGGCGCGGCCATCTTGTTTTTCCCTTGTAAATGTAAACAGACTATTTACGATTTCTATTGCATTTCTTTGTACATTTTAGTTTTAAATGTTTATAACTTGAATAAGAAATAGGTTTTGTCACATCCAATAGAGACTTAACTGTTTAATTTTTAAACGCTAGGTTTGTTTAAATTACTTAAAACGAGCGGCTAATTAAGCTTTTTTTCGTCTGCAGTACTTAACTTAGTACATTTTTGCGAGTGATATTTGTTTTTTCCCCTTCAAATATTAATTGTAATTAGTAATTTAACAACTTTAAACTAAAATGTTTGAATATAATAAAAGCAATCGTAATTATAAGTTATATTCAAGGCCTCACATTGTCTGTATGTTCTTCAAAATCTTGATAAAAACATTTGGTTTACCTTTACTATAGTTCCTACTTTTACTTAACTAAATTATTGTAACAGTTATTTCACAGATTAAATTATTAAACTACCACGTACTTATTAAAGTGTGAAAACACGATATAAAGTAAAAGTCACGTAATTTTATCTGCGTTTTCTTTATAGAATTAAGTAAAAAAAACGTAAATCTTAAAAGGCTCATGCGCAGTTATTCCAATTTTAGCTATTTTTATATTTTTTGAGCCAGCTATCAGCTGATCACGTATGTCTGATTTTTTTTACATGTAATAGTATAGGAGTTTCCCTACTTGGTTTTATATATTACTTTATTTTTGAGCCAGCTATCAGCTGATGACGCATGTCTGAATATTTTACACAGGTTAATATAGGAGTTTCCCTACTTTGTTTATATATTACTTTAGCTAAGACTTAAGACTTTCTACCCCGTAGTTTACAGAATAAAACCAACTATTTGTTTTGATTTGTTTTAATCTTGTGAATTACATATTAAATATAATGTGTTGTTTCTCTTCAAATAAAATTTGCTATATATAAATAAATATTAAATACCTCATAATATACATAATTATATTAAAGTAATACAATGTGTAAATTTATCGCTTTGTAATAAATAGATGAAACATAAACATAGCGTCTGATGTGTGTATAAAGCTGGCTCGTGATTGGTTCAACAGATGAAAGTATTTAACATGTCAACCGACTCCCCTAAAAGCCAATTGGCTTGTTGTAATTGTTTTATCCTACTTGATATAACATAAAACAAATTCTTATTTCTGATTGGGTTAAATAGATATTTATGTGGAGTAATTAACCAATCAGCTTATTTATGTTATTGTTTACTGTCGAAAACTTATTTTTTGGTAAAAGCATAAGACAAATACTGCTTTACAGATAGTTATGTTGAATAATGAACCAATCAGCTTATTTATGCCACTGTTTACACTCCAGACATTCATTTCCCCCTATTAGTCTAGTTTAGTTGATAAGGCTATTTATAATTTTATTTTGATTTAATTGTATTGTTAAAATCAGTTGACAGAGTGGGAAAATAATGGGAAGGAGCCAATAAGGTTACTTCTAGATGTTAAACCAAGCCAACAATTTATATCAGGCTAACCTAATTGTTTCCTCAACAGTATTTTCCCACACTGTCAACTGATTTTAACCATGTGTTATACTATGGATGACCCCTGACAGATAGTTTACTACCCGTTTGCAAATCTTACTGATTAACCTGTAAGCATATATTGTTGTTTTTGCTATAGTAAGTTAAACTAGTAAGTCGTTCTGTATATTATAGTTTTTTAAGGATAACAATTTAAAAGTTCAAATTGCCAAGTATCTTAAGACTCTTTCTTTAAAAAAAAGGTAAATTCTATTCTATATAAATATCTCCAATTTCAAGCTCCAATACAAAGAAGTGCAGCTCTTTATTTATTGATTCTGATTTCAATAAATGCAGTGTTTATTGTGAAATGGAGTAAAAAATAAGGGTTGGCACAGTGTTCCGACCTTAGAATTTTACAATTATAGAAGGACAGCCAGAAACACAATGGAACTCTATTGTTGACATGAAATCAAGACATGAAAGACATGGTCTTCTAGCTCTGTTAGAAGACCATGCAAGTAGACTCATTCTACAAAAGAAAGCACTACTGGGCTATCTTAAATCTACTCTACAAAACATCTTGTAAAAAACTTTTTTCAGACTCATGAAATTCTTACTTTTTATTCTTTATACTGCTATCAGCTTTTAAATTACATTCATAGTATTAGATCAAGTCTAACTAGAGTAGAGAACATTCATTCTCACTATACAAGGCAGACAAATCATATAGTACTTAACAAATACAGACTGACAAGAACAGCTAAATATAATTCAATTCAAGCAGGGCTAAAGCTGTACAACTTACTACCTAAAAATATAAGAGACCTTGAAGAAAAAAGATTTGACAAATTAGTAAAAATTAATCTTTTAAAAAATCCCTTGTACAGTGTGCAAGAATTTCAATCCATAAATTTTAAATTGTAACAAATAATTTTTTTGTTTTGACTTTTTACAATTTATTGAAATGTATATTATGTGAAAAAAAGTTTTATAAGTGGGGGTTCCGCCCTAATTGTCCGTTTATGTAGAAAGTTCATAAGAAACTATTGTGGAATAGAATAATTATTGAACCGACTCCCCTAAAAAAATAGTGTGATTTTGCAAAAAATTCAATTTTAAATTATGAAATAAAAGCATAGTCTGCCTATCCAGAGTGGAGCCTGGATAAATCACACAAAATTCAGTTTTCTTGCAATAAGTGGTTCCCTGTGGGTCGTGTGAAATATATGAAGAGAACATTTTTTAAAGCTAATGAAATTTCTTATTAAATGAGTTTTTTTCATCGAAATCGGATAAATACAACTAAAGTTATGACAATTGTTAAATGGCCAAACAATGCACGAATATTGCTGTTTTGGAAAGAGCCATAACACTAATTACTATATATATTCAATATATTACTATTGTTCCGTTCCAGCGCTTATCAGTTGAAAACGTCTAATTCTGACTAATATTAACTAGATAAAACCACTTACGTAACACAGCTAATATATTCTTGAAAATTACATAAAAACATAGACGACATCTCAAACAAGACTGTCACTAAATTGACAAATATAAATAAAAGGGAAGGGGAAACTCCACAACAATATATTCACTGAGTACTATATATTCCTCTATGAGCCATAACTTTGGTTGTAGTCATCTGATTTTTATGACTAAACACTCGTTTTATAGAACATTTTATCAGCTTTAAAAATGTTCTCTTCATGTTTTACACACGACCTACGGAAAACCTCTAATTTCATGAAAACTGAAATTTGTGTGATTTTAGAAAATTTTGAGCATGCGTAATCATATAAAGGGCTCCACTCTGGATAGGCAGACTATGTTTTTCCTTCATAATTTAAGGTAAATTTACATAAAAATTTGGTTTGAAGTAGTACAAAATGAGTCTCATTTTTCTGGTCCAACTCTTGGACTAATAGTATTATTCTAAGGTTCCAACTCTCACCATGAACCTGAGTTCATTCTTTTCTCCTCTAGTGTTAACCTGAGTTCTCCTCGAGTGTTACTGAATACAGCCCTTACACTCTGTTTCTATTTCTACCTTGTTTTTCTCTAAGAGTCGAGCAGATACTCTGTCTAAGCGATGTAATAGCTTGAAATTAAGTGTATAGTGAAGTCAAATAGTGAATAATATTTCTTTTTTTTTAATATTTATTATCTGATGTTTGTAATTTATAATCTATTAACTTTAATTAATAGTTTTGTGTATAATTATTTTTCTATTATTTGATGCCAGTGATTCATTAACCTTTGAACATTTAGCGGGATATATTCCACTGTAAAGAAAGCTGTGGATTACGACGGCTAGTAAAAAATAATGTGTGAAAAGTATAATTAATCATTACTTTAATCATGGCATAGCCAGCTTTCAATCTTCAACAGATTGAAAGAAGATAATGATGATTCTAACTGATCATCATCAGTGCCAAAGAAAGATTAAATCAGTATAATGGGGTACGGGGTAGCTCAGAACTTTGCCTCGTCACATCAGATTTGGTTTGCTCATCCTCCCTGCTTTTGTCTCGCTTCAGTCCTCAGATAGTAAATATACGCATTGACCACACTCAATGCTGCTTAATTTTAATGCTCCAACAAGAACTATAGACATACTTATTGTATTAAAACGTAACTTAGTGAACTTATTTATTACGTAAAGGTACTCACTTGTACCAAATTTCAACTCAATTAGAATTATTTTACAATTTTTTAAAAAACATACAAAAGTCATTTGATGATAATTGAACTAATGCTGATAATGAGATGAAACTTGGCCCAGATGTTAAAACATGCGGTTTACTCCATTAAGGAATTTGTAAATTGTAAAACTCTTTAATGACTATGAGGTATTTATGATATTATGACGTTGTGATGACACTATACCAGGGTTTACCACAGAACATCAATTTAATATGTTAGTCTTATACATATGCGTACTAAATCTCATATTGATCACAACATTTTTCCGCGTTTTATTTTTCAAAATTTTTGCCGAGTCATTACTGCGGGTTAGTGACGTCATAAAAAATATTTTCAACTACAGCGGTAGACTGATTTTTGTACAAAGTTTCAACTCTCTAGCATAAATACAATGGGTGCTATGATGTTAACACACACACACATAAAGACAGACAACTTAGCAAAAACCACTCAGGAGGCCTTAAAAACACCTGAAACAGTTAATTCCGGTTTCATCCTGGTTTCGGATTTTTGCAAACACAATACTTTTCCTATATACTTACGGTATAAATGAGGAAAAGTAATACAATACATAACGAAAAAACAGTATAAAAACCAAAATATGTTCTCACTGTCTATTTTGTTATGTATTGTATTTATTTTATTTTTTATGCTACATTTTTTTTAATTTGTTCATAGTTCTATTTTATTTTATTTTGGCACCGATGATGACCTGTTAATATTACAACCTGGCTATTTCATGCTTGAGTTATTTAAAATAAACACATACCTAAAAAAGGAATGTTAAAGTTGTTCTCTACATAGGAGCCAAACCAACTGGTTGTACTGTTGTTAAAATAAATTTGATTACAAAATAATCACTGTTTTTAAAATCTATTTATTGTTTTTTTTTATCTAGAAAAAAACTTTTCTTTTGTTTATTTCTTCATTGTGAGTTAATTGCTAAACATAATGAGGCATTTTTATTTATTATTGTTAGTTTTATTATTTATTACTCGGATAATTATGCGATAGTTATTTATATGGTCCATGTATAGTGAAAAACATTTCTTTACTGGGGGGTAAAATTATCTAGTACCAGAATATAACATGAAAGAAATACATGATAAATACAGATGTTTTGTGTGTCCATCTTTATAGTTAAGTCAAACTTCACCTAAGAAAGGATGTTTTGTTTCAAATCTTGTGCGTAAGCACACTAGGATGACAGTGCGATTCTATACTCTTCCTCCCTCATACTGGCAGTATGAGAATTTAGAAAGGCCAAGGCCCTAAAACGGGCATTTTTATTATAATAATATATATGGGACTTGCTGATTAGCTCGGGGGAAATCCGCTTGAAGTGACACCTGTCGCACATGATTTCAACCCTATTCCATAAACTATCTGAAGAGTAATAAAACAAAAGAATAAAGTCTCTCCATTCCTTAACAGTTAAGTAAAAGTCTCTCCGCTCCTTAACAGTTAAGTTTAACTATGGAGACAGGTGTGTTTATTCTTCTGTTCTACTACGATGGACTACATTTATGCTCATTCTAAAATATCTGAAGAGTGTTCCGACTAGGAATCCCCTCTCTAGTTTGAACAAATTACTCTATGATGGGACTTGTCAGTAATATTAATTAATAATATAATTAATACTATTATTATTATTATATAATATATTATTAACAGAAAACTGAGCAGTGGAGTAAACGGCTTTCGACCTCACGATCATCATCAGTGCCGGAGAGTTGAAAAAGGAGAATCCTAGTCTGACTTTTTAGGCAGAGTCATATATGAGCTATATGGATATATAGCTCATAATATGAGCTATATGGATATAAAGCTCATATATGAGCATTGGAATATATAGCTCATATATAGCATGATATATAGCTCATATATGAGCTATATATATAAAGCTATATAATATATGATATATAGCTATATCTATATGATATATAGCTCATATATGAGCTATATGGATATATAGCTCATAGATGAGCTATATGGATATATACTCATATATGAGCTATATGGATATATAGCTCATATATGAGCTATATGGATATATAGCTCATATATGAGCTATATGGATATATAGCTCATATATAGCTATATGGATAATAGCTCAATATGGCTATATGGATATATAGCTCATATAGAGCTATATGGATATATAGAGCATATATGAGCTATATGGATATATAGCTATATGATATATAGCTCATATATTCATATATGAGCTATATGGATAGCTCATGATATGAGCTCATATAGAGCTATATGATATATAGCTCATATATGCTATAGCTCTTATATGGATATATAGCTCATATATGAGCATAGCTCATAATGAGCTATATGATCCTTCTAAAAAGTCAGACTAGGATTCTCCTTTTTCAACTCCCGGTACTGATGATGATCATGAGGTCGAAAGCCGGCTCTGGTTTTAATAAAGGTTTGTGTGAGTTTGGTGTGTTATTGTTATAAAATATATTATATATAATATGTATATAATTATATATATAATATAAGAATATATAAAATATCTGAGTATCAAATATTTTAAGTTTTTGGAACTCAAACTTTTTTTAAGTAAGGACTTGTAAATAAATTAAAACAATATTTTGTTGTAAATATTTATAATTAAATTTCTGATTGTTTTTTTTTCTAATTAATTCTGCATTTTTTTTAGTAATTAAATTATTGTATTTTTTTGAAATGTTTAGTAGATTTAAAATATTGTTTAGTTTTATTGAAATTATAGAAATATTTTTTGATCAAAGTTACTGCTGAAAGTGGGTTTTTTTGAATGGAGACGAAACATTCGATTGCTTTGTTTAACTTTTGACATCATTTACAGTGATTTAAAGGTGATCGTTTTAATAGATTAGTGTTCAATTATCTCTAACATTGATTAAAAAAGGATTGATAGCTATTCAAATTATGTTATATGCATTGTTATTTTCATCCATCTTAAGTTAAGCTTAAAATAACTGTGGTATGTCTCTCTATTACATGTAACGTATTTTAATTTATTATTCGTTGGAAAAAATAATGGATAAATATTAAAATTGTTGGATTTATATTTGTAATGTAATTATGATAAAAATTATATTAATGAAGACTTCAGACCTTTATTAAAATCCCGGGCCAAAGCTCTTCGACAGTTTATTTTCAATAAATTTTAAAAAAGGACTGAATTCTTTATTAATTCTTTTATTAATTTAATAATTGCAAATTTATGACAGTCCAAAAAGCTCTAAAGTAATCTAATTGTATATCATTTGATACTACCGAGTTTTGCAAAATATGAATAGTTGACACAATATAATGTGTGAGAGGCACCTAGGAAATGTAACAGCAAATGCAATGCTACATCTGGCATCTGCTAGTTCAGGCTCTGTCAGCGCCCTGATGAGTTAGACTTAACAAAACAGAGTGAGGCATGACATTATGTCGAGCCATCAATGATGACGAATGTCGAATGATGGAACAGTTGCCAAGATGTAGCATTGAATTTGCTTGTTACATTCCTAGTGTCTCTCGCACAATTATATTGTGTAATCTAATTGTGTTCATAAGATGCGTTTGAAAACTCAACATGGATTGAAATGTTCCTGCTTGTTCACATGGGGAACAAGGAACAACTCCGACATCAAATTAAACCATATCTTGTCCATGAAGTAAAAACATTAAACACAATGCAACACTTGTCCTCTCTGTGGATTTCTGCAACTCAGTGTAGCCGCTTTGCGGCCCCATAGTTCTTGTCCTATATCAGTTGTCATATCTCTAGTTTATTAGTGGCATACTGCATGATATAAGCCAATTTCTATATGTATTATCACAATATTTGTGAAATTTGTATCTGCCCAATATGTATGTATATGTAGTATGATGTAATGTATGTATGTATGTATGTATGTATGTATATATATATATATATAATATATATATATATATATAATAATATATATATATATATAAATATATATATATATACATATATATACATATATATATATATATATATATATATATATATTATATATATATAATATATATAATAATATATATTATACCATAAGCACTGTAAAGAGGACAAAATGTCGAGTAAATGATTATTTATTGAAAATCTTTAGACTTATAAAGACTTCAGTAATAACATTTTTTTTTTAAATTCCTGATTAGTGTTCTGTCATGAGAGAGATATCAATAGCCTCTGCATTATTAACAACTTCAGCAGGTAATTTTGTATCTTGTTTTAAAATTATATAAATCCCCCCCCCCCCCCATTTGATTTGCAATATAATGATAAAAAAGTTTTAAAAAGATTATTATTGTTGTGTTTTATTATCTTTAATTTTTATTATTATTTTTATTTGTTTGAAATTTTGAATGATTTATTGGAGTAGATTAAATAAGAGCATTCAATTGAGGTCTGGTGGAGTTACTCATCCTGGGTGAAGGAGAGAAGTCTCTCCACAAAAAAAGATTTTTCATTATCAAAGTAATTTTCTAGCACCAGGTCTCATCATCAGTCATGTTACTAACTGCTTTTAATCTAGTGGCCATCATCAGTGCTTTTACAAACATAAAAAAACAACTAATCAATGCAATGAACACTATCAAAAATAAAATTAACATGAAACATTAAAAATAAATAAATTAAATGAAAAAAATATGACAGACAGAATGACAGAAAATATGACAGACAGAATGACAGAAAATATGACAGACAGAATGACAGAAAATAGGAAGAAAAGTGAATAATTAAACATGAAACTGATGACAATAGAATTATCATTCGGTTAAGACAGAATAAAAAAACATAAAACTCAATATGCCATGCAATTTTAAATTGCCATAAAGTTTACATAGATTTGATCAAACATAGTTTTAAGTTTTAAAGTCTTAAATTGTCATGTTTTGTGTTATTTTACTGTTAATCCAATCTTTACTTTATGGCAATTTTATTTGTATATTTTTTTTTATTTTATTTTTTTTATTTAATCTAGTTTATTTATTTGTATATTTTTTTATTTTATTCTAGTTTATTTATTTGTATACTTTTTTTATTTTAATCTAGTTTATTTATTTGTATATTTTTTATTTTATTCTAGTTTATTATTTGTATATTTATTTTATTTTATTCTAGTTTATTTATTTGTATATTTTTTTATTTTATTCTAGTTTATTTATTTGTATATTTATTTTATTTTATTCTAGTTTATTTATTTGTAATTTTTTATTCTAGTTTATTTATTTGTATACTTTTTTTATTTTATTCTAGTTTATTTATTTATATTTTTTTATTCTAGTTTATTTATTTTTGATGTTATTTTATTTCTTTTCTGTTTAGTGTTACTTTTTTATGGGCTTAATTAGTTGTGTAGTTTTTATATATTTTTAGCTTGTTTGTACAGTCACTGATGATGACCTCTTTGATCAGATATTAATTTTATCGCAACAATCCTAGAATAATAATATAGGAGGAGCATCGGACCGTAAATTCAATAGATTTCCACTGTTAACATAAAAGCTGATTTTCTCGTGGTCTTAAATAGGGGTACCACCTTAAAAACTACAAAAACTTTTCTTAAGTGTGTGTTATGTCTATTAATAACAAAATATACACAAAATAAGATACGGTGGTATTAAAATTGGCCACAGATGTAAAAGCCAAAACGTTGAAAAATGTATCGACTTTTACCCTACTTTAATATACAATTAAATATATTTAGAAAATTATACTAAATCAATATTATAGCTGATATGAATACTTCCTGTACATCTGTACATTGAATTATTATTCTTTGTCGACAATCAATTTTTATCGTAAATTTACAAGAATTTGTGCAATTTCATCCCCCCCCCCGTTAAATGGTTTTTCAAGACATTTATAGACTTGCTATTTTTTTTTTGCATAAACTTACTAAAAATTATTTGAAAAATTAACTCAGTTGATTTTCTCTTATCATGTTGATTTTTTTTTAAAAATATGCATTATTTTTAATTATTGTGTTTTATTCAGTCGAACCTTATCTGTAAAGTGCAACAACCATGCGGCCACCAGTGCTGGGTAGTAGCTGAGGCCCTGGAGCGGGAATGAGGCCAAAGGTTTTTTTTTTATATTTCAAAGGAAATGCGCATAATTATATTGTTGAGTCACCCGTGGTGTAGTGGTTAAGGTACGCGGCCAATACACAGAATGAATGGACTGAGTTTAATTAGTCATGGGTTCAATCCCAGCATGGGCCTCTGGGATTTTTATGAGGGATAAAAATTCTGCCGGACGTAAGGCCGGTGGTCTCGAGCCTGTGTGTTGTCAGGTACTCGTTAAAGATCCCTTACCCTAAATGAAACTGGGTATAGGAAAAATTTAGGACCCTCATAGTAGAGTCATTATAATACTATACTGTTTCTGCCTTGTAGTTTAAAGTGTGTGGAGGTTTGGTTTAACAGTGAGGGCACGTGTTGTTCCTAGTTTTCACTTGACTATAAGAGTCAGTGAAAATATGTATGATTGATATGCATGCTTGAAAAAAGCATGAGAGGAACCATAGAAATTCAGGAACCATTTTCTCTTTTGTCTAGATTAGATGAAATATACCTACACTTGAAATTAAAAGGAATAGAACACTATCTTAGGGAGCTGGCAAAAAGGGCCCAACCACATTGCCTACTTGCCTGGTAGATACTACCACTCCCCCCATATTACTATCACTACTACTCCTATCCTGTTGGTTATACAAAGTTTTTCCTCTAAAATTGGCAGTGCACACCATTATTTGCACTTTATAAAAGAGTAAATTTTTTTGGACTGGTATGATATATATTTAGAATTTAAACTTCTTGAAGACTACAGTCCTTTATAAATATTAATTTATTTAATAACCTTTACATAAATCTTCACAATGTTTCATTGAGCGAAGCTCAACATCTTCAGGTGAAATCAAATGAAACTAAATTTGTAATGTAAAAAAATTTTTTATAAACGAAATATAAAATTTAAATTAATTTAGAAAATGTCAGTAAACCAAAATATTAAGGAGGCATAGACAGATTATTAAGATAACGGTGATTTGTAGACCCTCCGTCTACAAATCAGTGCCTCCCACTGTATTTTTAGGGGGTCTTTTTAAATTTAAAATATTTGAATAAATGCTATTTATATTGTTAGTATCCTGTTTTTTATTCATGGTGTTGGGGTCAGTTTTGATGTAAATAAAAACAGTTATTTCTAAACAGGCTTAGGGTCCATAATAAAAATGCAGACAATTTAGACACAAATACAGCTATAGCGGAACATATGACCTAGAAAAAACATAAAATTTATAACGACAATGTTAAAGTATTACATTCCGAAAAACATTTGAACAAACGACGCATTTTGAAAAGTCTTTACATCAAACTGACCCAACACCATAAATAAAAACAGGATACTAACAATATAAATAGCATTTATTCAAATATTTTAAATTTAAAAAGACCCCCTAAAAATACAGTGCCTCCGTCTACAAATCACCGTTATCTTAATAATCTGTCTATGCCTCCTTAATATTTTGGTTTACTGACATTTCCTGAATTAATTTAAATTTTATATTTCGTTTATAAAAATTTTTTTACATTACAAATTTAGTTTCATTTGATTTCACCTGAAGATGTTGAGCTTCGCTCAATGAAACGTTGTGAAGATTTATGTAAAGGTTATTAAATAAATTAATATTATAAAGGACTGTAGTCTTCAGAAATTTAAATTCTAAATTATTTGCACTAGTTTAAAGCTTAGTTTGTGTCTATATTTAAAGGTTTTAGTGCATTTTCTTTGAAAAATACAGAAAAAATGAGTTACAAGTAGTGCTTGTTAATTGAGTAACTCAAGTTATAAAGCATAAACCTGTGTCTGAACATCAGAGAATGTAGGAGGAGTCTTCTGACTTCCCCCACTCTTCTACTCTATCATAATTGCTAATAATTAATATAATTTAATTCTCTCTGTCTCCAACTGCCATCCTGGTCACATCAGAGCTCTATAATATATGTTATTATTAAGATATCTAATGAGAGGAGGCCTCCAACGCATCAGCTAAGAGCTATACTACGGTGCTGAACTCCTGTCAGAAAACATCTTATAATAAGTATACTTACTACAGTCAGATCTGAACTTATAAGTACTTATATTTATTTACATAAGAGAATTCTCGTAAGTAGCTACTATTTCTTTCAAAGGCCTTATTAGTAAAATCTAAGATTAAACTAATACTTATTTTTATGTCTTTATATGACATTATATGTTCTGTTGTTTAAATGTTATTTCTTTATTTCAAGTCAGTGTTAGTTTCCCTGTTTCCTACTTTACTATTACTACTTCTTTCTACTTCTGCTTTAAATTCCGTTTGTGCACGTAAGAGGAAAACTCAGTAACCTCTCGTGTAGTTAAAGCAACCTGATCCCTTAGCAAGAAATTGATTGTTAAGCACGGAAGCATGCATTCCAAAGGAAATTCGCCCCACATGTGGACTGCACCAGAATCATTTTGTAGTTATAAACTTATAAATTGTAAAAAGAAATTCGCCCGACATGTGGACCAGAATTATTTTGTAGTTATAAATAGTAAATAAGTATTAGAAACCAACTCAAACTGGCAAGACTTACTCATATGAACTTACTGAAAAAAACTCACTAAAAAGGAGTCACGAAGAAGAATTTTTCTTACTTTCTGTACTAGTCCTAAAAATAAAAAAAATCCTATTATTATCGGCACTAGTGCTGAAAGTAAGAAAAATTCTTCTACAATTGTTGGCTGACATGTAATGTCTATATTACGTATGAATCGTGGATAAAATCGATTATTCTTAAAGTACCAGGCAGTAGAAAACTCATTCATTTCTTCAATTTGTTAGGAAGCAAACAAAGCAACTTATCTCCAAAAAAATAACATTTATTTACTTAACTCAGTTAAAAGAAAAATAACACAAATTTGTCTACTTGATGCTTAATTTTCTACAATTTTAGCAAATTATTTTCTGAGAAAATATTTGCTACTTTATTTATTTAAAATTTGGACAAAAGTTATTAAAAAAATACCAACAACATGAAATTAGATTGTCGACTAAATATTTTTTTTTATTTTTCACTGTAAGAAATGTTTAAAAAAACAGGGATCACCAAAAATTTTATAAAAAGAAAATAAAATAAAAATAAAATTTTATTTTTTAAAAAAGGCACTGATGCAAAATCTACTACATTCATGGTAAAATGAAAAGAAATGAATGGCATCACCATTCATTCATGGTGTTTATTTGTACCAGCGCCTCATAAAATATACAAAAGTTAGTTCAAATAAAATCGTATACTTAAACAATGTTAAGGATAATAAGAGAGAAAGCTAAGTGGAACAGAAGCAACAAGTGGATCCGTAGTACAAAACAAGGTTTGTACTGCAGCGTTTTGTATTGAGCTGTTCACCGAGCAGTAATACCTCGACAGCACTGCTAAGCAGACATTCTGATAGGAGTCACAGCCCTGAGCTAGAGCAGGAGGGAAACCACTTGTTCCCTTTATTCCATTTTACACAAAACATCTTCTATTTTTTAATATAATGAATTTTTTTCCGAAGGATTTTCCACACAACTAAAAGAAGTAAAATAAAAGAATTTTGATATTTTTTTGGTAAATTATAAATACTGATTTAATTTTCAATTTCATCGCAACAAAATAAATAAATACACAATTTAATAAATAAATCGGGTACGGGGTACCTCAGAACTTTTCCTCATCACATCGGATTCGCTAGGTTCATCTTCCCTGCTTTGGACTCTTGTCGCTCGTCCTCAGAATAAAAAAGTAGTTAAATTTATACAGCTACACCTCTCTGGACACACTTGGCTCGTCCCCAGATGGTAAATAGATCCGTTTCATTCTCAGTGGTCACCCATACAGTACTAACAATGCTCAATGCTGCTTAACGTTTATGATTTAATAAAAATCATGGATATACTTGTTGTATTAAAAAAAGCAACTTAGTGTACTTATTAACTACGTAAAGGTAAATACTGGTACTAAATGTCAACAAAAATAGGTTAAATAATAAAAGAAAACAAGTCTCTCCACAAAACAAAACTTTATTGGCAAAGCGCTTTCAACCTAACTAGAGGCCATCATCAGTGCTAAATTGTTGAGATGTTAAAGAAGTAGAGAAAGGAGTCTATGTTTTCTTACTAGGTATTACAGTCTGACTCTAATACCTAATAAGAAAGCATAGACTCACTTCTTTAACATCTCAACAGTTTTGCACTGATGATGGCCTCTAATTAGGTTGAAAGCACTTTCCCAATAAAGTTTTGTTTTGTGGAGAGACTTGTTTTCTTTTATTATTTATGATGAACTCCATTCACGCTCATTCTACTAGTACAATTAGATTATTCCCCAATTTTATAAAAAATGTACACAAGTCATTTGATAAAAATGTAATTAATGCTGATGATTAGATTAAAACTGACACACATGTTAGTGTTATACATGGCTACATGCGCCCAAATCTCAGTACAATCGCATCATTTTCCTGTGTTTTATTTTTCAGTCATTCTTGAGGGCTTAAAATAATACTATATATAGGAGCACAGGACCGTAAACACAATGTAATTCCACTGATAACACGAAAGCTGGTTGACTGGTGCAACTAAGTAATGCTGCCAACCTGACATCGAAACATTATTTTAAATATTTGTCATAAATATCTATCAATGAAAGAAAGATCGTTAAGAACAAATATAATAACTTAAAACACCTGCTGAGTATTTAATAAAACCGGTCTTAGATGGCAAAAGGGCGACAGAATACAAGAATCTACATTTAGTTGATGAGGACTACTTTTAATATAATTTTAACTAAAAACGTTAAAATGCTATTTAAAATATTGCAATGAACCGATATTTATATTAGTATTTTATGAATAATCAATCATTAATTAATAATAGAACATAATAATTCAGCAACTGGAAGTATTGCCAACTTTTTTTTAGAATATAGCATATGGCTAGGGTGGCAGCGTTATTTAAGATCACCAGTGAACCGCCTTTCGTGTTATCAGTAGTGCTCCTTCTATATATAGTATTATTCTAAGATCTAAAGGTATATTTAAGGGCATATATAGAGTATTATTCTAAGATTGAGGGTTACTAACGTTATAGAAAAAATATTTTCGGAATAGCACAACTACACCTATAGACTGATTTTTGTGCAAAGTTTCAACTCTCTAGCATAAATACAGTAAGATAACAGACACACATAGACAAACTAAGTGGAAACCATTCAGGGGGTCTTAAAGACACTTAAAACGGACGATTCCGCCGACATCCCTGTTTCAGACTTTTTATTTTTTAAGTTTAAGAGATGGTCGTGTCCTATAAGGTGGTAATAAAAAACGTTTCGGCTATAAAGCCATTATCAAACCTAAAAATAAATATATTAACAATTACAGTGTATCACTTAGTTTAAAAATCTTGACAGGTCAGTTTAGACACCACTGATTCTTAAGAAAAAATCCCTGCCAGAAGGGAGCGGGAAAAAACTATGTAAACAAATCAGGTTATTTTACCCCTATTTTCTTTTTTTTTTTCCTTTTTTGTGGTTTTATTTTAAAAATATTATTTTTAATATTACTTCAAGTAGTTTTTAAACGATGTAAACAAAGAAGAACCACAAACAAAGAGAACTATTTCCGGGGAAGAAGGTTTTTTTCCCTACAGCGGTTATGGTGGTAGGGATTTTTTTTCTCTTTTTAAGTGAGAGGTTGGCAGCGGCATCTCTGATTGGTCAATTCCCAAAATACTTATGACCTTGAGGATTTTTAAACTAAACAATAGACTGTAGAGATATGATAGAATAAAGATTGTTATATAAAAACCTACATCTCATAATTTAAAATAGTTGGATGAGATGTTGTGCTTGAATTCCTTAACAGCTGAGCACTCATCAGTTGGTCTAATTTCATTGTTTCCCATAATAAAACAATTTGGATTTTTCTTGCAAACACAATACTTTTCCTATATACCTACGATATAAATGAGGAGAAGAAAATAATAATCGAGAGACTTTCCAGTATGCGCTACGTTCCAGTGAATGTTTTGTTTAAAAAAAAACAAATCTAATCAAATACTTCTGTTTGGAGTACATAACATAAGTGCCACTCATACTTATGTCAAGCACATGTGTTGTTACTTATGTTGACACAATATTTCACATAAGTATCACTTGGAGCTGAGTGTCACTTGGTTAGTCTTATCATCCGTCCTTACAAAGCAAAATAAATAATTTATTAATTTTAAATAAAAATTTGAAGTAGTAATAGAGTGATAGTCAAGACTTACTTATTTTCAATACGAGTCTCACTCAATCTTAAGTCGTGTCTCGCAATACCGCCCTTAGTTGCATTATCATGCAATTTAAATTAAAATTAATAATACTGAGAAATAAATTCACTAAAAAATTAGTCAAAAAATTAAAACAATTACTGTTTTTAAGAGAAGGTTTTCTATTAAATTGGGGCATTTACAGTGGGTAAGGTGACAATATGAGCCACAAATTATACTACATGAGCCACAAATTTGAAACAAATGTTTCTACATGAGCCACAAATTTGGAACAAATTTTACTTCTCAAGCCACAAATTTGGAACAAATTTTACTTCACAAGCCACAAATTTGGAACAAATTTTACTTCACAAGCCACAAATTTGGAACAAATTTTTCTTTATGAGGCACAAATTTGGAACAAAATTTACTTCACGAGGCACAAATTTGAAACAAATTTTACTTCACAAGCCACAAATTTGGAACAAATTTTACTTCATGAGGCACAAATTTGGAACAAATTTTACTTCATGAGGCACAAATTTGAAACAAGTTTTACATGGGAAAACAAGGCATTTTTAAGGTTTTGTTGGTGTAAATATGAGATCTTTGTTGTATTCTCGGTAATGTTTGAACAGACATATCTCTGCGTCTACAAAACCAATCTTGATGGCTAAAACAATTATTTGTCACAAATTTAATCAACTTAAAAAAATGCATTTTTATATTTTTTGATAAAATCAATAGGGACAGCACTATTGGTCAAAAACTGATTTTGGGCCCATTTTTCGGTATTTGAAGATGCCCAGGGGTCAAATCCTTTATCAAGAAGTCAAAATAAATCAATCTAGCTGGTTAAATATTTGGGGCTCAATAATAATGAAATTTGCAATAGAGGCTCTTGATACGATTCAGTTTTTAAAAAACTGTCAATAACCAAATTCTCTAAAATGAACTAAAATTCCCCAATTTATGTATAAATAAATAAATATCTCTATTTGCTATTAATAACAAATCAAAAACAAATAATTATAAATTGTTAAATATAATAATAAATTATTAAGGAACCTATTAAAAATTGTTTAAATTGATTAGAGCATATTAAACAATAAAAACATTGGATTTGTTAAATTAAAACAATACGCAAGTTACTCCGAGCCAATCAAATAATCCTATTGCTCACTTAATCTTAAACAAGACGCCAAGCGATCTGTTCAAATAACGGTGAGTTAATTTTCTTACGCAACTTGCATCAGGTTTAAAACAAACCCAATCAAACAATTAGCAGTCAATACTGCAAAATAAACCAGTTTTAACTGATTACAAGTTTCAGTTTAAAAGAATGTTTTAATATTTTTATTTAAATAAAAAAACCTAGTAAAATTCTTCCAGTGTTGTTTTTTTTAAATTATCGTTCGATATCAAAATGGTTCGTTTGTAAACTTCAAAGAGAATCAAACATATTTTTCAAATAGTGAAGTATCTTGAAATCGAAAATATTTACAGAATAGTAAAAATAACTGCTCTGTGGAGTAATCCAACAATAGATAATAAATAGTCTCTCCACTAAATAATAAGTTAATATTTACTAGAGAGTTAACTTTCTGCCGCATCTGGCCATCATCAGTCATTCTCTGGAGCTAAGAACAATCGTTACTAACCATAACTTTCCAATCTTTATAGTGCACTCAAAGATTGGAAAGTGATTGTTTCTAACAATCGTTCTTAGCACTCCAGAGAATAAAAAATCTTTATTTGCATAAATACTAATACAAGTACAATGGCAAATCGTCAAATGTACAAAAATTAGAAGTAACATAAATTACTCAAACATAATTTTATTAGAGAAGTACTCATTAATACTATAATAACTGATGATAATAACTGATAGAGAATAACTGATAATAACTGATGATGGCCGAATGCGGCAGTAAGTTAACTCTCTAGTAAACTTATTATCATACTATTTAGTATGATAATCAATATGATAACAATGCAAATTGTAACGCTAAACAACATGAAAGACACTGCAGCTGCAGGTGCAGGTGAGGGCAGGTAGCTCCACTAATAACACATGTACCAGTAACAACAAAAATCAACTTGTTACTGAAGAGCTCTAAATAATTCTTTAAAAAACTGCTGTCTATGAATATTGTAAATAAGAGCAATAAAGATTTTTCATTTCATTTCAGTGGAGAGAATTTTATTGTTTCTTAAGATAAATACTATTTATCTATTCTTGTTTACAGAATAAGTCCTAAGACGTTGCAACTGAAACAATCATCTGCACCAATTTACAACTAAAATTATTTAAAAGTTTAGTAACGAATAAAAAATATTTTTAAATATATAATTGAACTAGTTTGATTTCCTCCGAGCAAGTAGACTTGTATTTATTTACTAATACAGACGATTCTCGAGTACCTAAGATCCAGTAGGAAGCACTGTGGCTCCCCAGGACCAGAGATACTGAGGAGAGAGGCAATCAAAAACTCATACCAACACCCCGTTTGGGCGAAGTATCTTTGATATCTCTAACAAAAAAAAAACACACAATAAATAAGGATTGTACATTCACGATAAAGAATTACAAAACAAACTTCATGACAGAAAAACATTTAAAAATATTGCTTGCTATTTGATATTTTGGATTCTTTTACATTTAAGTAAAAAAGTGTTTTATGTTTTTTATACAAATTTCTTTCAATTTTTTTTAAAAACACCAACAGGAACAATATGATTGTAGATTATTAAAATATAATAGACCAAGAGCCCAGGGGTGTTTGTTAATAAAAAGTGTAATGGCTGGAACCGGTCTCAATTTTTCGTAAATACCTTCCTGAACAAGGATCTGCAATTCTGTCAACTTGTATCGGATGGGCGTACCAGGCAGAACCTTGGACCCCTAAAGTGAGTTCTGCCTGGGACACCCATCCGATACGAGTCGGCAGAATTGCAGATCTTTGTTCAGGAAGGTATTTACGAAAAATTGAGACGGTTCCAGCCATTACACTTTTATTAACAAATACCCTGGGCTCTTGGTATAAGGAAAAAGTTAAAAAACATTATATTATATTATAAAACTACAAGAGGGAGAGAGAGAGAGTGGTATATGACAGTGGTGTGAGAGTCACACGATTGTGTCTGGTAAGACAGTGGTTTGAGAGTAATATCCTAAGAGGAAAGACCCTGTCAACAGACTATGAGAAAGGTGTGATGTCTATGAAGAAGGTTATTAGTTAGGTGGGACATCACCAAGGAAGGTTAATAGTTAATTATGATTAATGCTGCTATGATTAATTGCGTTAAATGATATAAATAAATAAATAAATATATATATATAACAAATGTTTTTTAAATTTAAATGTTTAAATGTGATGTGTCAGATCAACTTTAAAAAATGTAATATTAATGCTTTAAAAAGCAAAATAATAATAACGATCTTTAAATCTTCAAAATTGAAGTGGAAATTTTGTTGAGAGATACTAACGAGTTTTGACAAACGTAAAACATTGTCTATGGCAACTCATCCCTTTCAATATTATTTATATATTTTTCTTTAAGTTTAGCACTCCCCCACCCCCTCTTATAATTGGAGAAGAAGCATTGAATTAAGTCCACCAAATTTGATCATCCAATGATCTTGCTTGATAAAGATAGATCAAAATTAAAAGAAAACCCTTCATTTTTATACCAACTAACTAAGCTTCATACTGGCATTATTGTAAAAAACACGGCTAAAATCAGTTGACAGCCCACCAAAATCTCAATGCTTTCAATCCCCTTTTTTAACAAAAAAAATCCCTATTCTGGTAACACTGTAAGTCAGGTTATGTTTTGAATTTTATTATTTGATTTTATTTTATATCGTATTTTTTATTTTGAATAATTTTTTTTAAGTAAAAACATTGTAGTATCTTTAAAGTTGTCAATTAAGTGTTGCTTTAACTTTGTTCGGAAGTATGAATTTAGTGGAGTTAAAGTTATTAATAGAGTATTCGCATTCTTCAAAAAAACATTTTTTTTTTTTGCTCATAAAATTATTTTTCATAAAATGATTCAATGTGTTTAAAAAATTAAATTAAGCTGTAAAAAATATTCAATTTAATTTTAAATTTTGTATTTGAAAGCAGTAGAAAAGTTGAAAGTGTCGAGTCATCTAAGGACAAAATATGAACAACTATCCAGTCTCTCTCCTCTCCACAATTACCAGACACCTCCCGTCCCCTACTCTTCATTAATTTATTAAATTATATTAAATAAATGCACTAAATGGTTTGAAAAAGAACTAATTTCACCATAAAATTCAATAATTCCCTATCTCATATTTCGACGAATATCAATCACAATACATTTCATTTATTTATTCTACAAAATCCAGGCAAGAAATAAAATTAGACTAATTTTGTTTAATCAAAAATAAATACTTATGAGAATTCATTTTTAAACAATATCTAGAATCGGGACTCTTATTTTGTGTTACACTAAATCTCACTCTCGGAGAGAAAGTGAATAATAGTTTGATTTGAGAATTCGGCTGTAAATTTGTATTTAATGCTGTAGAAGAAATATTATAATATATATATATTATATATATATATATAATATATATTATATATATATATATATATATATATATATATATATATGTACAACAATATATAACATGTTTCAACAGCAATTAAAACAAATTTACAGACATGATTTTAAAATTGTAACAAATAAATTCGGCTGTTGAATCGTTCTAATACTTCACAATGATGCAGCAAAATTATCAAACAAATGATAAGTCATCACTCTGTATTTCAAGAGTCATCAAAATATATTTCCTGAGTCACGAGTAAGCTGTCAAGCCATCATGGTTATCCAATTTTTTTTCTCCCGAGTCACAACATTAGATTTGCTAACGTGTGGCAAAGTCATAAGGAAATACCAAAGCGATAAAAGTGTTAAGACATGTGTTAAGACATGATGCTTGATTTGTTGACTCATCGAGCAGATTTGACTGAGTCATCACATTATACTTGCTGAGTCATCACACAATACTCGCTGAGTCATCACACAATACTCGCTGAGTCATCACACTATACTCGCTGAGTCATGACGACTAAGAAGCAGAGTTATGATGAAGGTTGCCGAGCCCTCATGGACTATTTGTTGACTTATCCTTGTTGAAAAATTAGGACTGTAGACAGATGTAGGAGGTAAGTCTAGTGGGGAGGCAGCCTGCATTGAGCTGGTAGAACTCGACCAATTGGAGGATGTCATAGAACTTGGTCACACCGTTGTCCAGTGTATAGCAGAGCGTGTCTCTCACGATATCCTGCATCTGAAACAAAACCCAAGTCAATCTAATCAATAGACAGCTGGACAAGAGTAACCTGGAGATAACCACAGTAGTGTTTGTTGTAACCTACTGATAAGAACCATTTTCTAAACAAAAGATTATCCCCATGTATTAGCATAGGACAAAATTTTTAAGAGGTGTTTTTTAATATAATTTATAGTATTTAAGGTTAAGGTTAAAAATGAATATAAGATGTTGACATTTCACTTAAATTATGCACAGCAATAAAGCACAGAAGTGACTTGAGCAACTTATCTACAAAGTTACTAATATTCCACACCACAAATGCTGATATACATACTTCTTACAGTATAAACATACATACTTATGTATGTATAAATATACATACTTCTTTCAGTATAAACAAATTCGTTAAAAACAAATAATATACGATATTATCTTAAAAAGAAGTCAAAAATAGCACAAAAACACCAGAAACAAACGAGTGCAAAATGTACACAAAAACATTAGATTTTACTGCCGTATTTATTTCAGAAAAATTGAACAAACCACACTTGTTTTCATTTCTTACGATAATATAGATGTCCAACTTTCGATTTCATAACATTTCAAGCCTTAAATACTAAAAATTATATTAAAAAACACCTCCTAAAAATGTTGTCCTATGCTAATACATGGGGAAAGTCTTTTGTTTAGAAAATGAATTCTTATCACAACTGTTCTTCTTTGTTCTTCCCAGACAGGGTTGCCAACTATAGGGCTGAATTCCAGCAGTATATTACAACAAAAATACTTACTGTATGAGTCCATAAGTTTTCAGGTAAAACCACGGGTTAAAAACCTTTGCCTTGACGCTGTCATTTCTACCAAACCTAAAAGAAACCTACCTGTGAGATGAAGGAAAGGAAATAGAAGATTATTTATTAGATCTTTTCATAGTTGAGACTAAATACAGACTAACCTCTTGAAGCGAAGGAGTTATTCTTACTAATTCCTTAAGCAACTCGAAACACGTCCCTTAGATATTAAGATTCAGGTCTCCCATGACCTGCCTGCTTCTGCAGATCTCAAATTTAAAATGCAAAGATCTAATAAATACTCTTTTATTTCCTTTCCTTCATCTAACCTATTGGTTTGGTTTTTTTAAGACTGTTTTATAACTTTTTTAACCTTTTTGTATGTTAAATTTTTTTTATTTTATTTTTTTTTTTAAACAACAATTCTTTATTAATACATAAATAAGTATAAATTTCATTACAAAATATACAAAGATACCTCTGCTTAGATCAGGAGATCTGTGCTGCAGGAGGAGTCTAATTGGCTTTATAATTTTTTTATTTGATAATAATAAATATATATTTATTATAACAAAATCTATTAAATTATATAATAGTTTGACTTCTGTATGTATAGAAGTCCGTTTTGTACATTTTTAATTTTTATTTACTTGTTGTTTTATTATCATGTAATATTTATTTGTTTGTTAGACACTGATGATGATGACCTTTTAGGGGTTGAAAGGCGGCTTTGTTTCTTAATAAACTAATTAAGTGGAGAGATTCTTTTATTTCCTTTCCTTCATCTCACCGGCACTGATGATGACCTTTTAGGGGTTGAAAGCTGGCTTTGTTTCTTAATAAACTAATTAAGTTGAGTGATTCTTTTATTTATCATTATCTTCTAATACACATCTTGGTAAATCTTCGTTATACGGTACTCCCTGTTATCAATACGACATATTTGTAGTTTCAAGATATGACGTATGAGAAATCCACAATGCCTTTTATTTTACCTTTTACGTGTATGAATATAAATAATTTTTTAAATGTTTTTACTTTTCCTCAAAAAATCCGAAACTGTTTTACGTTTGCATAAAAATCTGAAACCGGGTTATCCCTGGAATGTTCAGTTTCAGGTGTTTTAAGGCCTCCTGAGTGGTTTTTTGCAAAGTTGTCTATCTGTATGTGTGTGTGTGTGTCTGTTATCAT
Source organism: Microvelia longipes (assembly GCA_018340805.1). NCBI lineage: Eukaryota > Metazoa > Arthropoda > Insecta > Hemiptera > Veliidae > Microvelia > Microvelia longipes. The sequence goes on from JACMZG010000019.1 coordinate 3,669,687, forward strand.
TGTAGCTCCCAGGGTATTAATGCTAGAAAGTTAAAATTTTGTACAAAAATCAGTCTTCCGCTGTAGACTAAGTAAGTTAAAGCCCTTATGATAAAAATCTTAGAGCTCTTAACTGGTACTGAACTCATACTCTCCACACGAAAGCCTGAGACTCTAACCACTACACTACGAGTGAGACAGATATACTTACAGGAGTTATAGGCATATGAATAACTTTATTACTACACTTGAATGTCAAGACAAAGCTTCCAGTGTTGCTTCTACTCTCTCTCACTAGGAACACTCTGTAATCAAATACAACCCGATGAAAACTTCAAATCAAGTATAATATAACAGTCCAGGAGCTGGACCTGAAAGAAACGACACTCATATTGAACTGCTCCCAAAGAGACTAATACTATTAGAGGGAGGACACAACAGCTCTTATCATTCCTTGGGTAGCTAGGTGCCGTAACTGTACATTGGTGACAAATAGATTAATACTTAGAGGGAGGATACAACAGCTCTTATCATTCCTTGGGTAGCTAGGTGCCGTAACTGTACATTGGTGACAAAGAGACTAATACTTAGAGGGAGGATACAACAGGTTCTTATCATTCCTGGGTAGCTAGTGCTCTAACTGTACATTGGTGACAAAGAGACTAAACTTAGAGGGAGATACAACAGCTCTTATCATTCCTTGGTAGCTAGGTGCCGTAACTGTACATTGGTGACAAAGAGACTAATACTTAGAGGGAGGATACAACAGCTCTTATCATTCCTTGGGTAGCTAGGTGCTGTAACTGTACATTGGTGACAAAGAGACTAATACTTAGAGGGAGGATACAACAGTTCTTATCATTCCTTGGGTAGCTAGGTCCGTAACTGTACATGGTGATAAAGAGATTAATACTATTAGAGGGAGGATTCAACAGCTCTTATCATTCCTTGGGTAGCTAGGTGCTGTAACTGTACATTGGTGACAAAGAGACTAATACTTAGAGGGAGGATTCAACAGCTCTTATCATTCCTTGGGTAGGTAGGTGCCGTAACTGTACATTGGTGACAAAGAGATTAATACTTAGAGGGAGGATACAACAGCTCTTATCATTCCTTGGGTAGCAAGGTGCTGTAACGGTACATTGGTGACGTCATTTTTTTATTTCATAAATATTATAATTTCACATAAATATACATTATTTTTGACTATTTGTTTTAAATCAATTAAATAAGTTTTAATTATTATCTATTGCATGTATTTTTAATTGTCTGTGTTAAATAAAGTGGTTTTATGTGGCATCACTAAAAAATGTCTGTCGTTTGTAGAGTGTGTGCCTTAAAAGGGTATAGGGAGACTATAGTAGGGGTAAGTACAGTTACGGCACCTATGGAAACTATCTCACTTCTAGACCCCTTATCACTGTGTAAGTCGGGTTCTGTACTCCCTCTAATAGTATTAGTCTCTTTGACTGCTCCAAACCGAACTTAAAATATACCTTAAGTAATAAAGTAAAAACTTAGTCCACCTAGTCAGAGTGGAGGTCTTTATATGACTGTCCACACACAAAACTTTAGAAAATCCCAAAAATTGTAAGTTTCTTGAAATAAGTGGTTCCCTGTAGATCGTGCACTCATAAAGTCAAATTTTCTTTGAAAATTTGCTAAAATGTACACATAAATATATAGTAACGTAATAATAATAAAATAGGTGCAGTGAAAAGATAAAACAATATTAATAAGAGGGGATTGGTCTAATTTGATACGAATATGAATAGATCAATCATAATATAGATTGATCCTATTTGATACTAATAGACCAATAATAATATAGATTGGTTTCCCTTGATAGACCAATAATAATATAGATCTTCATGTATATTAATACTACATGGAAACCAAAACCTTAACCTGAGATAAAATAATTAAATTGAGCATTTCTTGGGCATGATGTCTGCTTCAGCTTGATCTTGGCTGTACCTCTGCAAACAGCTTAAATTTAAAAAGCTTTACTTTAAAAAATCTGATTTCTTTCTTTTGATAACATCGCTACTGAATTTCTGTAAGTAACCAACTGACTGTTTAACCCTTCGACCACTCGGAGACATAGCAAACATAGTATTATTGAATAATATCAGACTCATCATCCTGTGAGTTACTAATTCTGCAATGGTTTTTATTTCGGATACATATTTACTACCTGCTTCTTGTTCTTCTTCTAAGTTGATACCCATCCATTGCAGCTTTAGTAATGCCATCTAAAGTACTGTCACAGATATACCTTTCTATTGGTATATCTTCGTTTAGTTTACATTTATCACAAAGAGCTTTTGAGCTTTTATTAAAAACAGGCATATTGTCTTCAAGAATTTTAAAATGGAAAGCCGGAGTAAGCATTTTCCTTCTTGTACGTCATTTGTCACCAGTGCTTGTCAATAACCCTTCCTCTAACCAAGGTTTAATAATAAAATATTCTATTCCTTTTGTGATACTCTCTATATTGCTGAGAAGTACTTGAACATCATCAGCATCATATAAATAAAGAATAGATAAATAAATAATCATTATCATGGTTCTTTCAGCTATGCTTTAGAAACCAATCAATCAAAGACACACTAATTCAGCAGAGGTAAAGTTGAAGGAATTGCTTGGTTTGAAAACAGATCTTTACCTCTCCTTCAAAAACCAAACATAAGGTTTGGTTACCGTCGAATATCCACGGCCTTCTAGAACATTGGATCACCAACAAACTTTTTTTATAACTTTTTTTTCAAAATTTTCAGTAATTAGCCGGATTTGTGATAAATGAAGACTATTTCCGTAATCTGCACGCTCTTTTGGTTAATCTAAAAGAGTATTTACATTCACTCAACGATTTATTTTTAATCTAACTTGGTACATACATAACTACTGTTAGACATCAATGTTAACAAATATGACATGTCAAAATATAACTCAAAATATTGACGTCTAACAGTAGTTATGTATGTACCAAGTTAGATTAAAAATAAATCGTTGAGTGAATGTAAATACTCTTTGAGATTAATCAAAAGAGCGTGCAGATTACGGAAATAGGCTTCATTTATCACAAATCTGGCTAATTGCTGAAAAATTTGAAAAAAAAGTTATAAAAAAAGTTTGTTGGTGATCCAATGTTCTAGAAGGCCGTTGATATTCGACCACGCCTTATTAAAGACAAGCGACCCCTTTAATTTATCATCACGCACCCCCTATTATTCCCTAAATTGAAATGATAGCATTTGGACTGACCCATCCTGATTGTTTGAATTAGAAAGGAGATTGTTAGCTTCTTGTCTTGACAAAGATTTGTGGAACCAGGGGATTGATTTAAGTAATTCTATATCACAGCTCTGCCCAGTCTGTCCTCCGCTCTCCTGCCCTAACCTGTTGACATAGACCAGAGTCATCAGTAACATAACCTAACTGGTGAGGTGTCAATAAAATCATAGTAAAACAGAGATAATACTGAGAAACAAATAATATTAGAACAAGAATGATATAAGTAAAGTAATATATAAACCAAGTAGGGAAATTCAGATCTGTCCAATCAGCTGATAGCTGGCTCAAAAATAAAAAATAGCTAAAATTAGAATAACTGCGCATGCGCCATTTTGGATTTAGGTTTTTTTTATTAAATTTTATTGGCAACCCTGATAACATTAGGTGAGTTTTATATTTTTTGTGTTTTCATACTTTAATATGTATGTTATAATTTAATGATTTTGTATTAAATTCTATGAAATAAATGTTATAATAATTTAGTTAAAGAAAAAGAGAAACTATAGTAAAGGTAAATCACATGTTTTTATTAAGATTTTGAAGAAAATGCAGACGACAGTGTATTGCCTTAAAATTACGATTGCTTTTATTACATTAAAATAATAGGTTAAATTTTTTAAATTACTAATAAAAATTAATATTCGAAGGGGAAAAAACAAATATCATTTGCAAAAATGAGCTAAGTTAAGTAGTGAACATGAAAAAAAAAACAAAGTTTAATTAGCCGCTCGTTTTAATTAATTTAAACGAACATAGTATTTAAAGATTCGGACTTAAACCACTATTGAATGTGGCAAAATGTATTTCTTACATAAATTATTAACATTTTAAACTAAACTGTTCAAAGAAATTCAATAAAAACAAAAATGTTGAGTACCGTAAATAGTTTGTTTACATTTACAAGGGTAAAACAAAATAGCCACGGTCATAGGAAAATTTGAGCCAACTCCCTGGTGGACAAAATGTGAACTACAAACCAGGTCTGACAGAAATCACATTTGTTTCCTTACTTGGTTTATATATTACTTTAGATATGAGAAACAACTGGTGCTAATGATTCAACATATGGATAGTATAGCGGAGCCTTACCTATTCAGTTGACTACTCCTATATCTCTTCTTATACACTAAGCTTTCAGCCAACGCGATAGCCTTAGCTTCATTGGGGTCCTCGACAATTCTGCCAACTGAACCAGTGAAGTCCATAGCTACCCTACTCCGCACACTCTCCTGTAACAGTTTCAGACACTCATGTACACTTGACTAAGTAAAGATATATTACTAGACGAGGCACGAGGCATACCCTATCTTAATACATTTTCCAGGCATAGAGATATATTACTAGAGAAGGCATACCCTATCTTAATACATTGAGAGGCTTGAACATTTTTCAAGGCATAGAGATATATTACCCCTCTAGATAATGCTGAAATAAAACGCTTTAAATCAAAATACTTAAGAATTAAATTAAAATTGCTTATAAAAAAAACAAATTAAAATTTATTATAATATGAAACACACGGCTAAAACCATTTGACAGTGAGGGAAAATAGTGTGAGGGAGCCAATGAGGTTAGTCCTAGATGTTAAACCACACCCTCGATTTTCCTAAACACTCTTTTCCCGCGCTGTCAACTGATTTTATCTATATGTCATATTATAGATTTTATAATAAAATAAATTATATCGTGCATTGTTGGGTGATTTCTATTAACTCCATATATTTTATTGAAGTGTATTCGATTTTAAGCAATTGTATAATACAATATAATTGTGCAAGAGACACCTAGGAAATGTAACAAGCAAAATGCAATACTACATCTGGGAACTGTTCCATCATTCGACATTCGTCATCATTGATGACTCGACATAATGTCATGTCCCACTCTATTTCATTACGTCTCATCAGGATGCCGACAGAGCCTGAACTCACTCTGACCTTTAATTAATTCCGAAGAATATAATGTGAAGTATTTACTAGAGACGAGCGGTGCTCTCTTACCGCCATCATGCATGGCAAGCAAAACATATATCATTTGATACTACCGTGTTTTCCAAAACATGAATAGTTGACACAATATTCATGTTTTGCAAAACACGGTAGTATCAAATGATATACAATTGTATGATGTTTGTATATAGGGATGAAGGACTTACATTAGGGACCGAGTGCTTGTTGTAGTCCCTAGGAGAACTCTGACCCTGTTTGTTCTTGAAGCTGCGGTAGTTGTCCCTAAGCTGGGCTCCATACTTAGCCAGTCGCATGGCCGCCAGCCACTGCTCGAGATCACTCGAAGTGTAGGCCGACAGACAGATCGAGTCTGTAAAGTCTTGCGATGAGCTGTGTCTCAGCGTAACACCGAATTCAGTGGGAGAGGACAGGTGTCGCTTGGCATTGAGTACTCGGTAAATATCGACTTTGGAGAGATCGGCTATCGGCTCCACGCAGTCCAGTTCTCCACTGCCAACAATCTACAACAAGAAAAACAACAAAATTTAAAAGATTGGTTAACATATTCAATATTTAATATATTCAATATTCATTAACCAAGAGTCAAAGGGGCCTAATACTCAAAGGTAGGACCCAAAGAGCTCCAAAAAATCAAAATCAAAATTTTTAAAATTTAAATTACTTAAAAATATTCTGAATTTTTTCAGAAGGACCTAAATTTAAGTCCTTTAAGTCTTTATACTTGGACCTTTAAAAGTCCCAAACGAAAGAAGAGGGCCTCAAGGGGCCTTTAACACAAGTGTACAAAAGGACCCTAAATATTAAACATAAAATAGTTTAGTTAAAAATTTAATTTAAATGAATACTCTTAAGTTTATTTAATATTTACTTATTTATTTTATTTACTAAGTTTAAGTTTATTTATTATTTACTTATTTATTTTATTTACTAAGTTTAATTTTATTTAATATTTACTTATTTATTTTATTTACTAAATTTAAGTTTATTTAATATTTACTTATTTATTCTATTTACAAAGTTCAAGTTTATTTTAATTTATTTAAATAAAATAATATCATTTGATTTAATTTTATTGAATAAGAAATTAAATTAAGTTTGTTATAATCATTAATACTCATAGAGATATACACTAGAGGGAGCATAGCCTATCTCAATACATCAAGAGGCCTGAAACATTGTATTGGGGGCTCTCAGGGGCTCTGAGTAACCTCATTGAAACCTCCTCCAAGAGTGAGTTAAGGTTATAATAAATCAATCATTGTCACCTTTTCCTGCATTTTTTGGGTTTTGTTTCCTATTATAAACATTGCATTATATAAGTTACTGTATTTTTTAATGTTTATTTAATCATATTAATACTCAAGGGTGTTCAGGTTACTTTTTTGATGTTTCAAAATTCAAACGATAGGACCCCTCTAGTAATAATATTTCTATGGTAATACTACTCTAGTTAAAATTAGACCCCTCTGAGAAGCATTATAGCACCCCCCCCCCCCCCCCGTCCATTGGGCCCCTTGAGATGTAGGTTTGGGCCCTTTAAGGCCTAACAATCCTTGGGCCTTTTTTTGGCTCAGTCCGCCACTGCATTGGATATATTGTGATTGCAATATTGCTGATAATAATAATAATAATGCCTGTTTTAGGGCCTTTCAGCCCTTCAGGGTATTCGCCCTGCAGGAACCACCTCAGGTGGGTCACATCTACTATGCTCAAAGTAAAACTAAAGTTGGCGAAATCTTTTTACATCAAATCCTATTCATAAAAACTGAGAGCATAGCCCGGGCTGTGAACCCTGGACCTCCGGTGCCGAAGTCCAGTACTATACGACTGCGGCTACGGAGGTAAATAATACCAACTGCTGATAATGCCAACTCCTAAAACTACAACAGTAAGAAAATAAAAAAAAAACCAAAAGAAATCCAACTCACATCAAAAACTTATCTCGCTCTCATTTTTTCCTACGACTCTAAAGCTTCACAAAAAATATATTAATCACAATATCGCTTATCAATTATCACTTTATTAATTCAATTATTTAAAATTATTAACTTATTTAAAAATAAAAAACTCTATTTTATCACCCAAAAGCTTATTATCTCACTTTAGCATTACATATCACTTTATAGCTTCCCCGATATTACAGGGCTCCGATTAAAAATTAATGTCAAGTCAATCCACTAAAAGTCGATCCAATATAAAAACTTATAAATCAGTTGTATTATCTCAGTTATGATCCACTAAATAAACTCGATAACCATCTTTAAAAAGACTTCAATCCTTTTGACCAAAAAAAGTTGCTAAGTTGTTGTCTAAATTAAAATTAAAACGTCAAACACACTCCAATAATATCATGAACAAATACCTTCAGCTAACTATAAACACTTTATTCCCGTAATTTAGTCAATTTTATCAATTAATTTTTCACTAATTATGACTATTGAAAATAATTACACACATTTATTTAATTTCGAGTATCACACACATTTAAAAAAAACACCTAATATAGTAAATATTTTTCTTAATCATTATTTAATTGGTTAAAACTAAAAAGTAATTGTTAGATATTTATTATTTAATTATTCGGTTAATTTGTTAATTAATGCAAAGAGAGAGAGAGAGAATTCATAAAATTATCACAGTGACTAAGCAAGATGTTTCAAAATTGAGGATCCTCTTCCTTGGCATCTGTTTCAAAATAAAGTGTTTTGTATATCATATTGTTTTTTTTTTTTCGGTAATGTTGGTTAATTTCTGAGTAAACAAAATAAAATATAAAATAAAATAGGGAAAACTTAGTGACATGATACAATAAATTACTTAGGCTAGGGAAATTATTTAGGATAAGGAAATTACTTAGGCTAAGGCAATTATTTAGGTAATGTCTAAAATGTATACATATAATCATTTATAATGCTATATTTAAATTTTCTATTGCTTATTACCAGATATGTATTTCTAGAGGAGGCATAGCCTAACATAATACACTTAGAGGCTTGAAACACCTTTCAAGGGCTCTGTGTAACCTTATTCTGACCTTTACTAAGAGAGGTTAGAATCAATTAATCCATGTTGTGTTTGGCACATTGTTTGTGATTTGTAATTACAATTTTCTATTATATAAGTTACTAATCCATTATATAAGTAACCATCTATTATATAGGTTCAATCCCAGCACGGGCCTCTAGGATTTTTATGAGAAAGATAAAAATTCTACTGGATAAATAAACGAACTGGATTGAACACTTACACCCTATATGTACCCTTGCCAACACTGTCTTTAAAGTTGAATCAATTTATTTTGCGGCGTGCACTCTGCTGGCACGGCTTACGGCTCCTAATGGATGAACGACTGCCCCAATGAAGCCAACAAGTTACGTGTTCTTCCGTACTTTAAACTTCCGAGTTTATTAAGTCATGGGTTCAATCCCAGCACGGGCCTCTGGGATTTTTATGAGAGGGATAAAAATTCTGTGTACCACGTCCTTCAGAAGGAACGTGAAGCCGGTGGTCTCGAGCCTGTGCGTTGTCAGGTACTCATTAATGATCCCTTATCCTAAATGAAACTGGGTATAGGCAAAATTTAGGACCCTTATAGTAGATTCATTATAATACTATACTGTTTCTGCCTTGTAGTTTAAAGTATGTGGAGGTTTGGTTTAACAGTGAGGGCACGTGTTGTTCCCAGTTTTCACTAGACTATAAGAGTCAGTGAAAATATGTATGATTGCTTGAAAAAAGCATGAGAGGAACCAAAGAAATTCACGGCTCTTCTGTCTTGATTAGATGAAATATACCTACACTTGAAATTAAAAGGAGTAGAACATTATCTTAGGGAGCTAGCAAAAAGGGCCTAACAACGTAGCCTACTTGCTACCTTGGCCTAGTTGGTAGTTACTACCACTCCCCCCATATCACTATCACTAATCAGTACAAAATTAAAATAACTTATACAGAAGAATGTTAAAAACACAAAGAATCAGTGAGAAGCTGATATCAATTGATTTAGTATAACAAAAACTAGGATAACCCTTCTAGGAGGGTTTAATAAGGTTACACAAAGCGTCTGGGAGCCCCAAAAAGATGTGTCAGGCCTATTAGTATTGAGACAAGATATGCTCTTTCTAGTATATATCTGTATGTATATTACTATGTAATTATTATATATTATTTAAATATATAATAATTATATAATTACTAAAAAAAATTATATATTCATTAACGTCAGAAGTTAATGTTTTGATAAATGTATTCATTCACTGATAAGGCAACTAAGCAAAATTGTAGACTGCTTATCACTCAGGTAAATTAAAACATAGCAATCATTTTAAAAATTCAAATTGTTCCAACTATTAATTAGAAAGGAATTTGAGAAAACTTCATTTTGATTAATAGCGAGTTTAAAAGCAACGATTTTCTTTAAAAAGGAAAAACATGTAATAGTTCAAAATAATTACGAGCTCATATAAATAAATAAATATAAATACACACACACACACCACACACACACACATATATATATATAATATATATATATATATATATATATATATATATATATATATATATAATATATATATATATATATGTGTGTGTGTGTGTGTGTGTGTGTGTGTATATATACATAATAAAGCTGTCAATTGTAATGCAAGCAAAATTCTAAAGCTGCCTATTGTAATTCAATACATCTAAAGCTGTATATATATATAATATATATATTATATTATATATATATATATATATATATAATATATATATATAATATATATAATGTGTGTGTGTGTGTGTGTGGTGTGTGTGTGTGTGTGTGTGTGTGTGTTTTGCTAAGAACCTTAGATTTTACGTTTTTACATTTTAAAATTTACAAGAAAGCGAAGTCCTAGACTTGATTGTTAGTTCGAAAGCAAATAATTATGTTTAAAATTTAAAATAGTTAAAACAATTATACTAGATGAGTGAAGTTGAATAAATGGCAAACATTTTAGTGTGAGAAATTGGTTTTTCTATTCCTCTGGATTTAATACAACGATTGTATTACAAGAAAGCCTCAGAATTGATGCTTTAGAATAGACATTACAATTGAAAGCTTTAAGAATTGAATTTATTGCAAATAGCATTTGGAATTTGCTATCATTACAATTGACAGCTATAAAATTGATTGCATTACAATTGGCAGCTTTAGAATTGATTGCATTACAATTGACAGCTTTAGAATTGATTGCATTACAATTGACAGCCTTAGAATTGATTGTATTACAAGTGACAGCCTCAGAATTTGAATGCTTAGAATAGATTACATTACAATTGAAAGCTTAGAATTGATTGTATTGCAAATAGCATTTGGAATTTTGCTATCATTACAATTGACAGCTATAAAATTGATTGCATTACAATTGGCAGCTTTAGAATTGATTGCATTACAATTGACAGCTTTAGAATTGATTGCATTACAATTGACAGCCTTAGAATTGATTGTATTACAAGTGACAGCCTCAGAATTTTGAATGCTTTAGAATAGATTACATTACAATTGAAAGCTTTAGAATTGATTGTATTGCAAATAGCATTTGGAATTTTGCTATCATTACAATTGACAGCTATAAAATTGATTGCATTACAATGCAGCTTAGAATTGATTGCATTACAATTGACAGCTTAGAATTGATTGCATTACATTGACAGCGTGATTGTTACAAGTGACAGCCTCAAATTTTGAATGCTTTAGAATAGATTACATTACAATTGAAAGCTTTAGAATTGATTGTATTGCAAATAGCATTGGAATTTTGCTATCATTACAATTGACAGCTATAAATTGATTGCATACAATTGGCAGCTTTAGAATTGATTGCATACAATTGACAGCTTTAGAATTGATTGCATTACAATTGACAGCCTTAGAATTGATTGTATTACAAGTGACAGCCTCAGAATTTTGAATGCTTTAGAATAGATTACATTACAATTGAAAGCTTTAGAATTGATTGTATTGCAAATAGCATTTGGAATTTTGCTATCATTACAATTGACAGCTATAAAATTGATTGCATTACAATTGGCAGCTTTAGAATTGATTGCATTACAATTGACAGCTTTAGAATTGATTGCATTACAATTGACAGCCTTAGAATTGATTGTATTACAAGTGACAGCCTCAGAATTTTGAATGCTTTAGAATAGATTACATTACAATTGAAAGCTTTAGAATTGATTGTATTGCAAATAGCATTTGGAATTTTGCTATCATTACAATTGACAGCTATAAAATTGATTGCATTACAATTGGCAGCTTTAGAATTGATTGCATTACAATTGACAGCTTTAGATTGATTGCATTACATTGACAGCCTTAGAATTGATTGTATTACAAGTGACAGCCTCAGAATTTTGAATGCTTTAGATAGATTACATTACAATTGAAAGCTTTAGAATTGATTGTATTGCAATAGCATTTGGAATTTGCTATCATTACAATGACAGCTATAAAATTGATTGCATTACAATTGGCAGCTTTAGAATGATTGCATTACAATTGACAGCTTTAGAATTGATTGCATTACAATTGACAGCCTTAGAATTGATTGTATTACAAGTGACAGCCTCAGAATTTTGAATGCTTTAGAATAGATTACATTACAATTGAAAGCTTTAGAATTGATTGTATTGCAAATAGCATTTGGAATTTTGCTACATTACAATTGACAGCAATTGATGCATTACTTTAGAATTGATTGCATGCATTACAATTGACAGCTTTAGAATTGATTGCATTACAATTGACAGCCTTAGAATTGATTGTATTACAAGTGACAGCCTCAGAATTTTGAATGCTTTAGAATAGATTACATTACAATTGAAAGCTTTGAATTGATTGTATTGCAAATAGCATTTGGAATTTTGCTATCATTACATTGACAGCTATAAAAATTGATTGCATTACAATTGGCAGCTTTAGAATTGATTGCTTTACAATTGACAGCTTTAGAATGATTGCATTACAATGACAGCCTTAGAATTGATTGTATTACAATTGACAGCTTTAGAATTGATGGCATTACAATTGACAGCTTTAGAATTGATTGCATTACAATTGACAGCTTTAGAATGATTGCATTACATTGACAGCCTTAGAATTGATTGTATTACAATTAGCAGCTTTAGAATTGGTTGTATTAAAATTGACAGCTTAGAATTTTGCTTGCATTACAATTGCAGCTTTAGAATTGATTGCATTACAATTGACAGCCTTAGAATTGATTGTATTACAATTAGCAGCTTTAGAATTGATTGCATTACAATTAACGGCTAGGGACCATCTATAATAATAATAGGCATCTAGAAATATACCTACAATTACTTGTTACTACAAGTAATTGTATTATTTGCATTTGAATTGACAGCTACAGTTGCATATCTTTTGTTAGCTAAGATTGCATTAGAATTGAAAGCAAGGATAGACAGCTAGCAATTACAACCATAACTGTCAACTATTTGTTTCGTCAAACGGTTTACTTTTGGTAAACTAGTCAATAGAATATTATAGACGTAAGAAAGAAAATCTTGCTTTAGAAAATCGCTAAAAAAAAATTAAGTAAAAACTTGCTTGAAAAACTTTCGTCATGAAACTAAATTAACGAACTTAATACATCACTACTTAAAATGTGTACGTTTTTATGCTTATTAAAACTTTGATAAAAAAAATGGCAAAAACACTGTGTACGGTTGTCGAGTATAGGGGGGAGTCCTGTGGTAAGTTATACGGAGAGTAGTGCGACGTGCTGTCCCGGGCGGAGGTCGGTAGGGTACTGAAAGGGGAACTGACCTAGCTAGAGAAAATTCTTAACTAGAGGGGAGACTTGGTGAGTGTAGAGATCACGTTGTCTCATGTGACAGAGTGACGTCATGGAATACTAGAGGGGGCTCATAGCTGTGAAAGTATTGAGTCAGCGGTATTAGTAATGACAAAGGTGATAGTAATAAGGGAGAGGTGATAGTAATGGCAAAGGTGATGGTAATAAGAGGTGATGATAAAAATAGTGGAGAGGTGATAGTGGTGAGGACGTGTGATAATGAGGGAGTGGTGATAGTAATAAAGGAGAGGTCATAGTGATGAGTACATACTGATAGTAATAAGGATGGGGTGATAGTCATAAGGGAGAGGTGATAGATTAATTTTTAATTTACGAAGGAAGGAAGATGTGATAGTAATGACAAAGGTGATAGTAATAAGGGGGTGATGATAAAAATAGTGGAGAGGTGATAGTGATGAAGACGTGTGATAATAATAGTGGAGAGGTGATAGTGATGAGGATGTGTGATAATAATGAGGGAGTGGTGATAGTAATAAAGGAGAGGTGATAGTCATAAGGGAAAGATGGTAGATTAATTTTTAAGTTAGGAAGGAAGAGAGAGGTGATAGTAACAAGGGAAAGGTGATAGAAATAAGGGAGAGGTTATAGTTAGATTAAAGTTACGAAGGAAGGAAGAGGTGATAGTAATAAGGGAAAGGTGATAGAAATGAGGGAGGTTATAGTTAGATTAAAGTACGAAGGAAGGGAGAGGTGATAGTAATAAGGGAGGGGTGATAGATTAATCTTTAAGTAACGAAGGGGAGTGAGAGGTGATAGCAATAAGTGTGGGACGATAGAAACAAGGGAAAGGTGATAGTTAGATTAATATTTAAGTTACGTAGGTAAGGAGAGTGATAGTAATGAGGTACAGGCAATAGTAACGAAGAGTGGTGATAGAAACGAGGAGTGGTGATAGATTAATATTTAAGTTACGTAGGTAAGGAGAGGTGATAGTAATGAGGTACAGGCAATAGTAACGAGAGAGTGGTGATAGAAACGAGGGAGTGGTGATAGATTAATATTTAAGTTACGTAGGTAAGGAGAGGTGATAGTAAGGGGGGCCAGGTAATAGTAATGAGGGAGTGGTGATAGAAATTAGGAAGGCGTGATAGAAACGAGGGAGAGGTGATAGTTGGATTGATCTTGAAGTTACGGAGGTAGGGAGAGGTGATAGTTTTGAAGGAGAGGTTTAAAATTACACTTTTAAAGTTACAATATTAAAAACAGAATGTAAATGAAACTAGAAATAAATAATCGGGTACCGGGGACCTCGGTACTTTCCCGCACCAAGTCGGACTCGCATTGGTCGTCATTACAATGTCATGATTATCTAAAGCTTGAGGTGATATTACTTCGCTCTCGCTACACCTCTAGCTCGGAATAAAAAATCCAAAGTCTGGACAGTTATGTTCGGACTCGTTTCGCTCGTCATAAGATTGTCATGACAGCTAAATAAATAAACGTCATTTTCGTATTGAAAATTCGCTAAAATCCAAAAACATCGGTCACGTGATAGAAACCCACATCAAGCCAACCTCACTATTCACTATCCTTAGTATTATAACAAAAAAGAACTTTAAAACATCTGAGCATTACCAACCTAACAGCATCGAATTATACCTTATTTTAACACTTGCATTACCAACTCCTACATACGAAATATCCCCCCTTTTCTACTTTCATATTACAGTAATTATCTAGCAGTTTGGCAAGCAATCTCTTAAAAGCGAATAAATGTGAGACACAAATATACGATAAAGTAATTTCCCTAAAATAAATCATACAATGTAAATTAATTAACAAAATAGTTATTGCACTGCTAAGAATTAAATTCTAGTTGGATTAATGAAGACTTTAGTCCTGTAGAATTTTATATTTCTATTGTTCTTAATGTTGATGTAATTAACATGTAGCTCATAGAGATATATACTAGAGGGGGCATAGCCTATGTCTATACATTAAGAGGCCTGAAACAATTTCCTGGGGCTCTGTGTAACCTCCAAGAGAGAGTTAAGGTTATAGTAAATCAAATGTTTTCGGCTTCCCGCACATTGTTTGTATTTTGATTTGTATTTTAAAAGTTCTACTATATAAGTTACTGTGACTTTGTTCTGTTTATTTGATTATGTTTATAAGAGAACTTAGAATAATACTATATATAGAAGGAGCGCAGGACCGTAAACACTATGTAATTCCACTGATAACACGAAATCCGGTTGACTGGTGCCTTAGAATAATACTATATATAGAAGAGGCAGGACGTAAACACTATGTAATTCCACTGATAACACGAAAGCCGGTTGACTGGTGCCTTAGAATAATACTATATATAGAAGGAGCACAGGGCCGTAAACACAATGTAATTCCACTGATAACACGAAAGCCGGTTGACTGGTGCCTTAGAATAATACTATATATAGAAGGAGCACAGGACCGTAAACACAATGTAATTCCACTGATAACACGAAAGCCGGTTGACTGGTGCCTTAGAATAATACTATATATAGAAGGAGCACAGGGCCGTAAACACAATGTAATTCCACTGATAACACGAAAGCCGGTTGACTGGTGCAACTAAGTAATGCTGCCAACCTGACAACAAAACATTATTTTAAATATGTTTCATAAATATCTATTAATGAAGAAAGATCGTAAAGAACAAATATAATAACTTAAAACACCTGCTGAGTATTTAATAAAACTGGTCTTAGATGGCAAAAGGGTGGCGGAATACAAGAATCTACATTTAGTTGACGAGGACTACTTTAATATAATTTTAATAAATACGTTAAACTACAATTTAAAATGCTTTAAATATTGTAATGCACCGATATTTATATTAGTATTTTATGAATAATCAATCATTAATTAATAATAGAACATAATAATTCAGCAACCGGAAGTATTGCCAACTTTTTTTTAGAAAATTGTATATTGTTAGGGTGGCAGCATTACTTAGTTGCACCAGTGAACCGACTTTCGTGTTATCAGTAGTGCTCCTTCTATATATAGTATTATTCTAAGTAAGGGAAGGTAGTCAGGTTACTTTTTCCATGTTTTAAAATCCAACCAATAGAACCCTCTAGTAATATGTCTATACAGCAGCTGTTAGTTTTGGTGTACTTTTTTTTGTTCCAGCGCTGAGATGCCGAAATGTCTGTTGTTAATGTTAATACAAAAGCAGACAATTTTAAAGGGCTGAACTCTTTATTAATCCACCTAGAATATAAATAAGGGCGAAAAAATGCAAACAAAAATTGGGCGCGGGGAATCTCGGAGCTATTCCTTCCCTCGTATCAAATTCGCTTCGCTCGCCCACACCACTTCGCAATTGCTTCACGCGTCCTTTAAATATCGAAATCATTTAATTTATATTGCAGTACGTTTTCAATGTCGATCGCTCGGCTTCAAATTTCAAATTGTAAAAATATAAATTTATTATTAACTGCGGTCACGCAAAAGTTACGCAGCAAAATTTTGAAAACTTATATATATATATATATATAATATATATATATATATATATATATATATATATATATATATATATTAGTGTGTGTTTTATGTGTATAAATATGTATTTCTAGTCACTTTATCGTAAACACGATAAAAAGTTTTAATCTTACAAAGTACGGTGTCAATGAAAAATACATTTTAAATACGACGTCGTTTTTACATTTTTTGGGGCGCTGAGTCGAACAAAACCGGATCAGAGGCAATAAGACCACTTAAAGCGACCAGAAGTAAAAAAAAGGTAGTCGATCGGTGAAAACCCCAAAAAATATGTGAAAATCGTTTTCAGGGGGGATGAGTCCTTTTCGGTGTCTGCGAGTAGAATGAAAACGGTTTGGAATCGATTCGAGCACTCAAAACCAGGGTACCTAAGTTTAAATTCAGGTAAGAAGATTATTTCAGGTTTTTCTTTTTTCGTTTAAATAGCTACAAACTAATTCAGGGGCGGTGACCCACCTGGCGGTGTATCTTGATAAAAACATTACATTATAAGTAAGATAAAGCTGAATTTAAATTTACTTTAATAGTTTTAACAATTTCAAATAAACTTATCTGCATCAAATACAATTTAAACGTTTTTCTCCTTTTCAGAAAATTAATAATAAAAGGAAGTTTTTTCAAGATTTATATAGCATGAAGGTGTGTATATAGTATCTATGTGAGTATATAGTATATATGATGTGTATATAGTATCAATATGAGTATAGTTTCTATTTGTGCATAGTATGTGTGTGTGTGTATTGTAAGTATGTGTATATTTAAGTGTATATAGTATGTATGTAACTCATAGTATGTATGTGTGTTGTAAAGGCTCCCAGCCGGCTGGCAGAATATCGTGGCCTTGAGAATGTCAATTACTTGGAGCCGCCCACTCACCTATCAAGTATTTTATAGTTAGTATAACTACAAATCAAACCTTAGTCGTTAGTCAGAGATGCCACTGTCGTTATGGCTCAGCCGTCCATAGCAGTATCATATGAAGTAGTGCTTTGCCTCCCCACTCTATTACTACTACTACTAACATAATAATGATGCCTGTTAAGAGCCTTACGGCTCATCAAGGATCATAGAATAATACTATATATAAAATATATATAGAATCCTTCTATATATAGAAGGAGCACTACTGATAACACGAAAGCCGGTTCACTGGTGCACCTAAGTAATGCTGCCATCCTAAAAATATACAATTTTCTAAAAAAAAAGTTGGCAATACTTCCGGTTGCTGAATTATTATGTTCTATTATTAATTAATGATTGATTATTCATAAAATACTAATATAAATATCGGCGCATTACAATATTTTGATCATTTTAAATAGTAATTTAACGTTTTTAATTAAAATTATATAAAAAGTAGTCCTCGTCAACTAAATGTAGATTCTTGTATTCCGCCACCCTTTTGCCATCTAAGACCAGTTTTATTAAATACAGCAGGTGTTTTAAGTTATTATATTTGTTCTTTACGATCTTTCTTCATTAATAGATATTTATGACACATATTTAAAATAATGTTTAGTTGTCAGGTTGGCAGCATTACTTAGTTGCACCAGTCAACCGGCTTTCGTGTTATCAGTGGAATTACATTGTGTTTAAGGTCCTGTGCTCCTTCTATATTTAGTATTATTTTAAGTCAGGGATAAACCCTGAGAGGAACAACCTCGGGCGGTAGAAGCAACCGTTACGCTCAAACTGTATTCTAAAGCTAGCGATAATTTATCTAAACAATAATCTTCTATAAACTGAGAGCGTAACCTGGGATGCGAACCCCAGACCTCCGTGGGCCTGGGACTAAAGTCTTAAATTAAGACCGTGGGTTAAAGACTAACGTCTTAACGACCTCAGCCACGGAAGCAGTCACTACCATATCAAACCATTTTTAGATCAAATTAACAATGCGACATTGTTGCTTCTTCCCTTTTCATGATTATTTGTTTTCCCTCTCCTTTCCTTCTCCTAGCCTCATATAGGTTTTGCCCTTGGTATTTAGGGGACTGAGAAGTCCCCGAGTCCTCGGAAGTCTTCTCTGCCTTCTGGATCTCTTAGGCCATCCTTGATGTTATGTTGGCCACACTGACTATAACCTCACTTTAACCGTCATTTTCCTCAGTTCTTCTTTGGCGCAACCTTAGAATAATACTATATATAGAAGGAACACAGGACCGTAAACACAATGTAATTCCACTGATAACACGAAAGCCGGTTGACTGGTGCCTTAGAATAATACTATATATATAGAAGGAGCACAGGACCGTAAACACAATGTAATTCCACTGATAACACGAAAGCCGGTTGACTGGTGCAACTAATTAATGCTGCCAACCTGACAACAAAACATTATTTTAAATATGGGTCATAAATATCTATTAATTAAGAAAGATCGTAAAGAACAAGTATAATAACTTAAAACACCTGCTGAGTATTTAATAAAACCGGTCTTAGATGGCAAAAGGGTGGCGGAATACAAGAATATACATTTAGTTGACGAGGACTACTTATTATTATATATAATTTTAATAAATACGTTAAACTACAATTTAAAATGCTTAAAATATTGTAATGCACTGATATTTATATTAGTATTTTATGAATAATCAATCATTAATTAATAATAGAACATACTAATTCAGCAACCCGAAGTATTGCCAACTTTTGTTTAGAAAATTGTATATTGTTAGGGTGGCAGCATTACTTAAGTCCACCAGTGAACCGTCTATCGGATTATCAGTAGTCTTAGAATAATACTATATATAGAAGGAGCACTACTGATAACACGAAAGGCGGTTGACTGGAGCACCTAAGTAATGCTGCCACCCTAACAATATACAATTTTCAAAAAAAAGTTAGCAATAATTTCGGTTGACATAACACTATGTCCTTAATGAAGAAGGTTTTCACACAAACTGACTAGCTAGAGTTCAATTCTTTTCAAACCAATGTTAGAACACACAAGGTGTCGGATAGGAACCGAAATGACTAATTGACAGACATGAAGACAGCCTAAATTGACAGACAAGTTATAAGACAGTAGACAGAAAAATGAAAGAACACAGTTACATTATTTAAAAATTTCAATTAATATATCAGCATTCTTTTAGAAATCAAGAAAACTCTTTTATATTAAATATTAGTATTATATACAACACAAGGTAACAAATTATATTGTTCCTGTATTTGTAGCTAGTTTTGCCCCTTTATTTGTAGCAAATTTTGCCCCTTTATTTGTAGCTAATTTTGCCCCTTTACTTGTAATAACTTTTAATTTTTTACTCGTAGTTATTTGTGCCCTTTACTCGTAGTTAGTTGTGCCCTTTACTTGTAGTTAGTTTTGCCCCCACAGTGTTTACTTAGACAGTGCCTCATATTGATCCTGCCCCACTCCCATTCCTGCCCCCCTTAAAGGAATTCGTGCCCCAAACGAGGCACTAACTACCTCTCAGAGTTTATTGCCCCCAATGCAATCTATCTTCTCATTATCTAGTAATGTTCACTGCTAACGACTCGCTCATATTCAAGACAAGCACGCGCCGATATCTCTCTAAAGACGGTCAGAATGACAAAACTATAAATATCTCCCGTTGTAAGAAAAATATCTGGACTATTTCAGAAGTAAAACACTTTTTAAAATTATGGTTTCTGCAGGGCTACACAATCTGATATAATGGTTACAGCAAGGTAGAAAGGGCCCTACCACCTTAAATGGTCGTTTCAGCAGGGTAGAAAATGCCATACCAAGGATGGAACGCCAAAATGCGCCGAACTAGTGTTTCCCGCGGGGTTGTCGTGAAAAGGCCTTATAATGAAAAGTATGCTTACATGTTTTTGAACTAAATTTATCTAGATCTGATAATTTTGAGTGTATTTTTAAACATATTGGTCCGGTTTCTTTTGATCCGAGAGTGCGCGCCGGTGTTTTTGAGAGCTAAGAAACTCTGGCACGAAAATTTGTCTCTTAATTAGCGATTCAGTTCTCGCTTAAATTTTCTGTTGAAATAATCCGAGGGTTAGCATAAACCAAGGATCTTGAATAAAGGGGATGACGCATTAAGGAACTTTTCTGACCCTATGGAAGTTGTATGAGATAGAGAAATAGGAGCAACCCCATTGAGAGGTAAGTTTGCCTCTAAAATTTAAGACCTGCACTGTTATAAGGGTTGTAAGCATGCGCAGTTTGTACCAAGCATGTGAAATTGGTTTTTGATATGTGTTTCGTGTTGAATTCTTCTCTATTTTTTGGTCTTTGATGGGGTCACTTTGTCGTACGGCAAATGGATTTAGTGCCTCATGCCCTTTATTCAAGATCCTTGGCTTAAACATAACCTTTAATCCCTTTCCAGCCGTACAACTCAATTCCAACAGGCTTCTTGTAACTTGGCGATAGTTGACACAATATAATTGTGCGAGAGACACCTAGGAAATGTAACAAGCAAAATGCAATGCTACATCTGGCAACTGTTCCATCATTTGACATTCGTCATCATTGATGGCTTGACATAATGTCATGTCCCACTTTGTTTCGTTACGTCTAACTCATCAGGGCGCCGACAGAGCCTGAACTCACTCTGACCTTCAATTAATTCCGAAGAATATAATGTGAACTACTTACCAGAGACGAGCGGTGCTCTCTTACCACCATCACGCATGGCAAGCAAAACATATATCATTAGTAGTATCAAATGATATATTGGCGATATTTCTTTACAACAATTTACCAGCCAGTATCTACCGAGTCCTCAAAACATCTCTGCTCTCCCAAGCTCCCAAATCCTTTAAATATTTCTATTCCCTCTAGCTCTAGTCATTTAATAGCAACTGTTTCGATACTTATCATTACTTAAACAGTGTTGTTTTATTATTATTATTTAATCAGCCAAACAATAATTCGGTTTGTACAGATGTAATTATTTATGTACATATACTTATTTATTAAAAATCATTTTTTCTTATTTCTTATTATTCTCTTGCTGTTACAGCTGTTAACAACATCTATTTCTCGTAGTCCTCATAGGAATAATTAATAATTAATTTATAGTTTGATAAAAAAAATATTTGACGAGCTTTGCTCGGCAAATATTATTATTATTATTATAAAATTGATAATAATAATAGGTTTCTGAGCAAGGGTAAAAAGAAGATAAATTATTTTAAACGAATGTTATAAACGTGATGCCTATCTTCAAAATCCGAAAAATCATTTACTGAACTGCGAGTTCGACACCAAACACCGGCACTATCACAGGAAACTGGGACGTTTGGCAACCCTGATATAATGGTTTGGCAGTCCTGATATAATGGTTTGGCTGATATAAGTTCGGCAATCCTGAGATAATGGTTCGGCAATTCTATAATGGTTCGGCAATCCTGATATAATGGTTAGGCAATCCTGAGATAATGGTTCGGCAATCCTGATATAATGGTTAGGCAATCCTGAGATAATGGTTCGGCAATTCCTGAGATAATGGTTGCAATCCTGAGATAATGGTTCGGCAATCCTGAGATAATGGTTCGGCAATCCTGATATAATGGTTAGGCAATC
The DNA here is from genome assembly GCA_018340805.1 of Microvelia longipes. NCBI lineage: Eukaryota > Metazoa > Arthropoda > Insecta > Hemiptera > Veliidae > Microvelia > Microvelia longipes. The sequence goes on from JACMZG010000019.1 coordinate 3,691,829, forward strand.
CTGAGATAATGGTTCGGCAATCCTGATATAATGGTTCAAATAATGGGTTCGGCAATCCTGATATAATGGTTTGACAATCCTGATATAATGGTTTGGTCGGCAATCCTGATAAATGGTTCGGCAATCCTGATATAATGTAAAAAGTCTCATGAGAAAGCAGAATACCGAGATCTATTCAACGAGTCATCAATGCGCAACATAACTAATGTAATGTAATCTGGATTCGTGGATATTATAGAGCCTCTCATGTGAACCATCAGAGCGTTACATTGAGGCCCCTGTATCACTTCACTGTACCAGTGTCGTACACTAACACTACAACACCAATAAACTTTAATGTCATTGGTTCGTTTTAAACTTTACTAAAGTTATTTAAAAAGCATAAGAAAATTGATAGGTTTATTTCAAACCTTATGCAAGTTACTTAAAAAACGTAAGTAAGTTGATAGGTTTATTTTAAACCTTATGCAAGTTAATTAAAAAACATAAGAAAATTGATAGGGTTATTTCAAACCTTATGCAAGTTACTTAAAAAAAACTTGCAACTCCAACTTTAATTGGTTTGTATCAATTCTTACGTAAGTTACTTGAAAACATAAGAAAAGTAAACTGCGTAGGCTTCCGCAGTTATTGTTATGAACATCGGTTGCTTTATAGAAGCATTGTGTTTCTACAATGACACATACAGACAGACAACTTTGTAAAACCACTAAGGACACCTTAAAACGCCTGAAACGGATCATTCTGGTGATATCCAGGTTTCGGAGTATTTTTTGTAAATACAATACTTTTTTCATATACCTACGGTATTAACTTAGAATAATACTATATATAGAAGGAGCACAGGACCGTAAACACAATGTAATTCAACTGATAACACGAAAGCCGGTTGACTGGTGCACCTAAGTAATGCTGCCAACCTGACAACAAGACATTATTTTAAATATTTGTCATAAATATCTATTAATGAAGAAAGATCGTAAAGAACAAATATAATGTCTTAAAACACGTGCTAAGTATTTAATAAAACCGGTCTTAGATGGCAAAAGGGTGGCGGAATACAAGAATCTACATTTAGTCGACGAGGACTAATTTTTATATATAATTTTTATAAATACGTTAAAGTACAATTTAAAATGATTAAAATACTGTAATGCACCGATATTTATATTAATATTTTATGAATAATCAACCATTAATTAATAATAGAACATAATAATTCAGCAACCGGAAGTATTGCCAACTTTTTTAAAAGAAAATTGTACATTGTTAGGTTGGCAGCATTACTTAAGTGCACCAGTGAACCGGCTATCGTGTTATCAGTAGTGCTCCTTCTATATATAGTATTATTCTAAAGGGTATAAATGAGGAAAAGTCAAAATGATGGACCCGCATAGTTTTATGAAGTGCCTTAATCCAAGCAGAGAAACACGCAGTCACTAACACACTAATCAACGAAACAACTATAATTACAGGTAACTGTATGTGTGTGAGAATTACTCACTGCAATGAATAGCCACTGTGATTATCACGAAATTCCTTGTCTTGGAATTCTAGATTCTGCTAGATTGGAGTCAGAGAAAATAGGGCACGGGGTACCTCTCAAGTTTTGCTTATAGTACGAGAGCCGGACCTGAAAATGTGACTCATATTGTACAACTTCAAACCAAAATTTGTCTGAAAATATACCTTAAATTATGAAGAAAAAGCATAGTCTGCCTATCTAGAGTGGAGCCTTTCATATGAAAGGTAGTACTAATACAACTAAAGTTATGACATTTGTTAAATGGCCAACAAAATTCACAAAAAGTTAATATTTTTAAAAAGAAATTCGCCGAGTTTGCATAAACTAACCATTTTTTTATGTTTTTGAAAAAGCCATAACTTCGGTTGTAGTTATCTGATTTTTTTGATTAGGCATCATCAAATATATATCTAAGTTATATTAATAAAAGGCCTGATTTATTTGATCTGAAAGAACACAATGTGTAATTAATAACAACATCAACAACATTTACAATAACTGCTTAAATCAATATTAAATGAAACAAAATACAAATGTTAGACCTACCTGAAAGAACAATTAAATAACAGGCTATTAATCTCTTCTATACATAATGAACAATGAAAACGAAATCAAAATAAAATAAACTAAAACAGAATGTCACTTCTTAAATAAAAATAAACAGCTGAGAGAAAACAAAAGACAATCTTGTCTTTACACCTCCCCCCCTCAAGTCACTTTATTGTGACTGACTGTAAAGTGACAATTTATTGCTGTGGAAAAAATTAGACTCCTTATTTCTTTTTCCGCTATCAACTTCATAGATTAACGGAGATACTTTCTTTAAAATTTTGAATGGCCCAATCCTCACCTTATCCATCTTTTTTCGATTAAGCTTACTTCCATTTTCTATGTAAACAAGATCTCCAACTCTAAATTCATACTCTTTTCGATTTTTGTCAACTCTTGTCTTGTTCAATAAAAAACTTTTCGTTGAATTCTCGTATGCTTGCTTGCGGTCTTCAATTAAGTCCCTATGAGGTAAAAAATCAATCGGAGTTATGTCTGATGTTTTTCCATAAAGTAGATACTCAGGTTCAAATTTGGTAGAGCTGTGTATGGTTTTGTTATACTCCTTGACACAATCATTTGCTACAGTAGACCAAGCTCTCGTATCTCCACTGTTAATCTTACATCTAATTCTATTCACAAGAGTTTGGTTCAGTCTTTCATTCAGCCCATTGGATTGAGGACAGTCAACGCATGTAAAAATTAACTGAATTTTCTTTTGCGTTAGATACTTTTTAAGTTCAAACGAATTTATGCCAGAGTATTGATCAGCTAAAATGATTTTGATATTATTCTTTTTAGCAATAGGATCTATTAAATTTATAAAATCGGATGCACATTGCCTTTTTGTTGTAGAAATCCAGGCGTATCGACTAAAATGATCTACCAATATATGCATAAACTTTTTTGGTGATCTATTACCAGCGAATCCACCAACCGTATCGATTGACATTATTTCGTATGGCTCTGTAGCTGGGCCAAGTTTTGACATTAATCCTATGATCCGGCTTCTTCTAGTTTTATTCTCCACACAAACTTTACAACTTTTACAAAATTCTTCAATTATCGAATCAAAATTTTTAAAATAGTAAAATGGTCTTATTTTATCTTTCATTTTGTTGACTCCAATGTGTCCATAATGCTCATGTACTTTTTTTTAGTAAGTTTAAACCAAACTGCTCAGAAACAAATATTCTAGATTTTTCATTTAAATTCTTATAAGTAATACCACCACGTCTTTCGGTCTTCTTCGCAGCATTTAGCAAAGAAATGTTATTATTTTGATCCTGGATTATCGCTGGTTTTTCAATTAAATTAACCACTTCTATCACATCTTCATTTTCAAAGTATTCTAAAACTGGATATCTAGAGAGTAGATCTGCCATAATATTTTCCTTTCCCTTTTTATATATTATTCTAAAATTAAATTGAGATAAATAATGAACCAAGTCCCCTAAAATTTCATCAGTTCGACATTTTGTTTTTAAATTTTCCAAAGGTTTGTGATCACTGCATACAGTAAACTCTCGACCGATCAGGTAATATTGCCAATACTTAATAGAATCTTTAATGGCTTTGCATTCAAGATGAATTATGTCCATTTTCTTTTCTTTTTCTGACAGTTTTTTGAAAAATATGCAACAGGATGAAGAACACCATCAGACTGAGGTTGCTTTAAAGTAGCTCCAATACCTTTAAAACTGGCATCAGTTTCAATGAAAACTTCTTTATCTTGGTCATATATAGCTAAAATAGGACGGGAACATAGATATTCTTTTATTAAATTAAAACTGTTTTCACAATCTTGAGACCAATGAAATTCAACATTTTTCCTAAGAAGTCTGTGCAGAGGTTCAAACTTTTGAGCACTATTTTCAATATATTTTAGGTAAAAATTAATGGATCCCAAAACACTTCTGACACCGGATTTATCTATTGGTCTTTTTAGATTTCTTATAGCTACTAGATTCTCATGCGCCGGCGAAACTTTATTTTCTTCAATGATGTGACCGAGGTATTTAACAGACTTTGCCGCAAATTTACACTTTATTAATTTCAATTTAAATCCTTCCTCCACGATAGCTTGCAAAAATCTTTCAATGTGTCTAATATGCTCCTGCCATGAACGTGAAAAAATTAAAATGTCGTCTATATAGTTAATACAAAAATCATCTAGATTATTCCTTCTTATAATATTTGATAGAATTCGCTGAAATATCGCAGGCGCATTCTTAAAACCAAATGGTAAAACTTTAAACATGAATTTTCCGAATTTCGTGATAAAGGAAGTCTTTTCCCTATCTTTAAGTTTTAACACTATACACCAAAACGCTGAATTTATGTCAAGCACTGTAAAATATTTACATTGAGATACTTTATCAATGACATCATTTATTGTTGGAAATGGGTAGCATTCGGGAACAACTAACTTATTCAGACGTCGGAAGTCAATGCATAATCTAGTCCTACGACCATCATCTTTCTTATATGCAAGTGTTACAGGTGAAGCATATGGTGAATAGGATTCTTCAATTAAATCTGCTTCCAGTAATTTCTTAACCTGAGTCTTAATCTCTGCTTCGTCAGGAATGGAACATTTGTATGGTCTTGCAGTAACATATTCATCTCTAATCAATTTTATTTCAGCTTCTTTGGAAACCACTTTTCCAACATCATATTTATTCTTGGCAAATATATGCTTATATTTTTCTATCAAATCTAAAATTTCCTTCTTTTTATCTTCATCTATAATGTGATCTAATTTAGCTTCAAATTCATCAACATTAATATATTCATTAAAATTTACTTCATTATTTTCATCTATTTCATTTAATTCTTCTGTAAAATATTCATCTAGGTTACCTTTTTTATCATTAGACATCTTGTCTCTTTCTTCTATTATAATTATATCCTCATCGTGATTCCTTTGTAAAATATTTAACTTTTCGTCTTGAATCAATTTAAACTTCTTTATTGCGTCTAGGCCGAGTAATAAGTCATAAGAGAAATTATTATTTTTAACCACATAAGTAGTTAAAGTATTTGTTAAATTACCAATCTTTAATTGTACATCTTTAATTTCTAAGTTAGATTAATAAAAGGCCTGATTTATTTGATCTGAAAGAACACAATGTGTAATTAATAACAACATCAACAACATTTACAATAACTGCTTAAATCAATATTAAATGAAACAAAATACAAATGTTAGACCTACCTGAAAGAACAATTAAATAACAGGCTATTAATCTCTTCTATACATAATGAACAATGAAAACGAAATCAAAATAAAATAAACTAAAACAGAATGTCACTTCTTAAATAAAAATAAACAGCTGAGAGAAAACAAAAGACAATCTTGTCTTTACACCTCCCCCCCTCAAGTCACTTTATTGTGACTGACTGTAAAGTGACAATTTATTGCTGTGGAAAAAATTAGACTCCTTATTTCTTTTTCCGCTATCAACTTCATAGATTAACGGAGATACTTTCTTTAAAATTTTGAATGGCCCAATCCTCACCTTATCCATCTTTTTTCGATTAAGCTTACTTCCATTTTCTATGTAAACAAGATCTCCAACTCTAAATTCATACTCTTTTCGATTTTTGTCAACTCTTGTCTTGTTCAATAAAAAACTTTTCGTTGAATTCTCGTATGCTTGCTTGCGGTCTTCAATTAAGTCCCTATGAGGTAAAAAATCAATCGGAGTTATGTCTGATGTTTTTCCATAAAGTAGATACTCAGGTTCAAATTTGGTAGAGCTGTGTATGGTTTTGTTATACTCCTTGACACAATCATTTGCTACAGTAGACCAAGCTCTCGTATCTCCACTGTTAATCTTACATCTAATTCTATTCACAAGAGTTTGGTTCAGTCTTTCATTCAGCCCATTGGATTGAGGACAGTCAACGCATGTAAAAATTAACTGAATTTTCTTTTGCGTTAGATACTTTTTAAGTTCAAACGAATTTATGCCAGAGTATTGATCAGCTAAAATGATTTTGATATTATTCTTTTTAGCAATAGGATCTATTAAATTTATAAAATCGGATGCACATTGCCTTTTTGTTGTAGAAATCCAGGCGTATCGACTAAAATGATCTACCAATATATGCATAAACTTTTTTGGTGATCTATTACCAGCGAATCCACCAACCGTATCGATTGACATTATTTCGTATGGCTCTGTAGCTGGGCCAAGTTTTGACATTAATCCTATGATCCGGCTTCTTCTAGTTTTATTCTCCACACAAACTTTACAACTTTTACAAAATTCTTCAATTATCGAATCAAAATTTTTAAAATAGTAAAATGGTCTTATTTTATCTTTCATTTTGTTGACTCCAATGTGTCCATAATGCTCATGTACTTTTTTTTAGTAAGTTTAAACCAAACTGCTCAGAAACAAATATTCTAGATTTTTCATTTAAATTCTTATAAGTAATACCACCACGTCTTTCGGTCTTCTTCGCAGCATTTAGCAAAGAAATGTTATTATTTTGATCCTGGATTATCGCTGGTTTTTCAATTAAATTAACCACTTCTATCACATCTTCATTTTCAAAGTTCTAAAACTGGATATCTAGAGAGTAGATCTGCCATAATATTTTCCTTTCCCTTTTTATATTATTCTAAAATTAAATTGAGATAAATAATGAACCAAGTCCCCTAAAATTTCATCAGTTCGACATTTTGTTTTTAAATTTTCCAAAGGTTTGTGATCACTGCATACAGTAAACTCTCGACCGATCAGGTAATATTGCCAATACTTAATAGAATCTTTAATGGCTTTGCATTCAAGATGAATTATGTCCATTTTCTTTTCTTTTTCTGACAGTTTTCTTGAAAAATATGCAACAGGATGAAGAACACCATCAGACTGAGGTTGCTTTAAAGTAGCTCCAATACCTTTAAAACTGGCATCAGTTTCAATGAAAACTTCTTTATCTTGGTCATATATAGCTAAAATAGGACGGGAACATAGATATTCTTTTATTAAATTAAAACTGTTTTCACAATCTTGAGACCAATGAAATTCAACATTTTTCCTAAGAAGTCTGTGCAGAGGTTCAAACTTTTGAGCACTATTTTCAATATATTTTAGGTAAAAATTAATGGATCCCAAAACACTTCTGACACCGGATTTATCTATTGGTCTTTTTAGATTTCTTATAGCTACTAGATTCTCATGCGCCGGCGAAACTTTATTTTCTTCAATGATGTGACCGAGGTATTTAACAGACTTTGCCGCAAATTTACACTTTATTAATTTCAATTTAAATCCTTCCTCCACGATAGCTTGCAAAAATCTTTCAATGTGTCTAATATGCTCCTGCCATGAACGTGAAAAATTAAAATGTCGTCTATATAGTTAATACAAAAATCATCTAGATTATTCCTTCTTATAATATTTGATAGAATTCGCTGAAATATCGCAGGCGCATTCTTAAAACCAAATGGTAAAACTTTAAACATGAATTTTCCGAATTTCGTGATAAAGGAAGTCTTTTCCCTATCTTTAAGTTTTAACACTATACACCAAAACGCTGATTTATGTCAAGCACTGTAAAATATTTACATTGAGATACTTTATCAATGACATCATTTATTGTTGGAAATGGGTAGCATTCGGGAACAACTAACTTATTCAGACGTCGGAAGTCAATGCATAATCTAGTCCTACGACCATCATCTTCTTATATGCAAGTGTTACAGGTGAAGCATATGGTGAATAGGATTCTTCAATTAAATCTGCTTCCAGTAATTTCTTAACCTGAGTCTTAATCTCTGCTTCGTCAGGAATGGAACATTTGTATGGTCTTGCAGTAACATATTCATCTCTAATCAATTTTATTTCAGCTTCTTTGGAAACCACTTTTCCAACATCATATTTATTCTTGGCAAATATATGCTTATATTTTCTATCAAATCTAAAATTTCCTTCTTTTTATCTTCATCTATAATGTGATCTAATTTAGCTTCAAATTCATCAACATTAATATATTCATTAAAATTTACTTCATTATTTTCATCTATTTCATTTTTTTTTTTTTTTTTTTTTTTTTGGCATTGGTCTACCAGGACCATACAGCCATGGAATACTTATTTTATACTTTTATGACTTGAATAAGTAATAAAACTGTTAAAAATTTTGATAGAAAATATTAAAAATAAAAATAAAATAATTTATTGATTAAAAGAACTTTTAATATTGTGGATTAGTTATTATTAATATAGTTTAAACTCTTGATAAAAGAAAATTTGTTTTGCATGTAAATTGATTATTTGATTATGGACCTTTGAAAATTGTTTTTATATTATTTGTAAGATGTTTGATAAAGCTTTATTACTTTATTAGTAATTTAATTTGTTATTTATACTTATTTTGTAATTAATATTGTATGAAATTTGTTTAATTTTAGATTAGAAAAAACTAAATTTTAATTTTTAGTTTACTAGCAAAAAAATAAATTTTTTTGTACACTTCTATTGACTTTGAAGATAACAAGGAGATATAGTTAAATGGTTGAGCGACACTTTTAGTAAGATGTAGTTCATTTAACAATACAGCACGCTCGGCAGAATAGCGAGAACAGTGCATTATTATATGTTCAAGATCCTCAACTGTATTACAAAAAGTGCAGTTTGGATCGTTTTCTAAATTTATTTTGTTTAAATAAGATTTACAGATACCATGGTTTATACGAAGTCGAATCGTAAATGTTGAAAAATATCTACTTGTAGCTTGGCCTTTAAACCAAGGAACTTGACCGACTACAGGCTGGTGAGCAGTATAAAAACTACCGGCTTGTTGGTTATTTTGCCAAACTTGCCAACTAGATAGAGCTGATAGTTTTATTCGCCTATTAATATCTTTGTATGGTACTTTATACTGCAATCCATAGAGAATGGCTGACTCATCATCGTTACAACTCTCCTTCGCTAAATTATCTACAGTTTCGTTAGGCGTAATACCTGCGTGGCCCTTGAGCCAGACCAACACTATGATTTTATTTTTTATGAAGATAGAGAAACATAAGTTTATAATTTGACATATTAAATAATTATTGAGAGAAGAGAACGATTTATTTTGAACAGCGGAAACTAAACTTTGATTGTCTGTGAAGATAACAAAATGATTATGGGTAGATTCAGAAATGTACTTTAAAGCTTCAACCACTGCAATTTGCTCTGTTGTGTATGATGAGACGTATTTGTTTAACTTAACACCTTTGGAATAGTTCTGAGAATAATCATACATAGCACAACCAGTACTATCATTGATTTTAGAACCATCGGTAAAAATATATTGGAAGCCTGGCCACAGAGAATATACACTGTCCCAAAACATACTGTTCCTGACTGACATAGGATATTTTGAAAAATCCTCCATGAAATGGGTGGGTATGGAATAAATCATAGCGTTGTAATTTGTAGATTTATACGGAACTGAATGGTAAATATGAATGTCGTTGCGGAATATAGCTGTTTCAGTAAAACTATGGACTAAAGGAGGAGATTTTTTTCGCTCCCAGAAGGGAAACGTTAGGACAGCTGAAGTTAGTTTAGATATTTTTTGACTTACTGTAGAATTACATGATAAATTTTTAATAAAAAATCTGTCGCATAAAAATTGACGACGAATAAAAAGAGGATGCTCATTAGATTCGCAGTACAGAGATACGAGTGGAGACGAAGGTAGAGCTCCTAAACAAATACGTAAGCAAGTATTTTGAATTTTTTGCAGAGGCTCTAGAAGTCTGTTACTTGCTTGACTGTAGAAAATGGCTCCAAAGTCTATCACCGACCGAATCGTTCCTTTATAATAGAGAAGTGCAGTATTAACGTCGGCACCCCAATAAGTACTACAAACAGATTTTAAAACATTTATATATGTATCTACTTTTCTTAAAATAAAATTTATGTGATTTGACCACGTAAGTTTAGTGTTTAGATGCAAGCCTAAAAATTTAGGTTCGGTCGTTATGGGAAATAAAGTATTATTCAAAACAACTGAATCGCCTAAAGGTATCGCTCTCTTAAGGGAAAAAGGACTTACAAAGGACTTAGAGACTGAAATAGTCAGCTCTTTATCCCTAGCCCATTCCTGCAATGCATAAACTACAGCTGATAGTATAAGTAGAGCTTCTCCAAACGATTTAGCAATGACATATAGACAAACGTCATCTGCCCACTGTAGGATTCGCACATCATTACCGAAGTAAGACTCAAGGTCACATACATATAAAGCATAAAGAAGGCAAGATAATATTCCTCCCTGGGGCAGCCCAATTGAAGTCCTTCTAGAGCCCACTAAGCGGCCGTTGACTTTAATAAACAGATTGCGCCCAGAGATAAGGTTAATTATATTATTGACTAATGGTGGGGGAAACCCGAGTGATATAAGTATTTTATAAAGTTTGCTCAAATTGACATTGTCATAGGCACCCTGAATATCAACAAATAAAGCCAGAGCACTTTTATCACAAGAAAAAGCTGCGTAAATATCTGATATCAGAATAGCCTGAGGTTGATTTACTGAACAAAATTTTCTAAAACCGAACTGTGATTTAGGTAATAAGTCATTGCTTTCAACCCACCACTCCAAGCGATTTTTAATTAATCGTTCATAAGTTTTTTTAAAACAGGATGAAAGAGCGATTGGACGGTAAGAATCTGACAAATTTGGGTCTTTACCTGGTTTAAGCAAAGGAATTATTATCTCATCATACCATGTTACAGGAAAGTCTATCTCATTTTTATACATTTTATTAAAATATTTAAGATTTTTGTATGTATTGGACTGGTAAGTTATATATCATGGAGTAATGTATACTGTCTAAGCCGGGGCAAGAATTATTATTAGTTTTAATAGCCATATTTAATTCCGACATAGTAAACGGTTCCAAAAGAACGTGAGCAGCTTTATTCCAACCTGCCCAAGGTTCATCTGGAAAAGGATTTGAAACAGCCACGTTGTCTGGACAAAGTTTTTTTAATATGTTATAAGCTATATTTTCATCGATATTGTTATTCGAGATATTGTTAACATTTTTTATTTTTTAGATTTTTGAAAGTGCGCCATACTTTTTTGACAGGTGTCTGATTATTTAATTTAGAACAATAATTTTTCCACGAATTTCTTTTTACTTTTTTTATTGTTTTACGACCTATAGCTTCAGATTTTTAAAAAGTATATAATTGCATAGACTGGGGTTATTTTATAGGCCATTACAGCATGTTTCTTTGGTCAGAAGCATTTTGACAGTCTGAAGTCCACCAGAATTTAGTTTTAGATGAAGATGCATTAGAACCACTAGTGGTAGGAATAGATTCTTTAGCAGCATTATTTATATCTAGTAAGACTTGATCATAACTATATGAGTTCCAAAGTTCTTCTGGGGGAGCCAACGAATTTAAAATAGATTTAAACATATCCCAGTTTGCTTGATCAATTTTCCACCTTTTTTCACAGATTTGCGAGTTAGCTTTAATAGCTGATTTGATCAGAATTGGGAAATGATTGGATCCTAAGGGGTCTGGCCAAACTGACCAGTCCAGTAATGCCCCTAATTCTGGAGAACAGAAAGTAATATCTATGGCTGAATTCTTCTTATGAGTTGGCTGTCTCACTAGGGTGGGGGACCCATCATTTAAAAATATCATGTTAGATGAGTGAGAAGCATTAAGAAGCATAGAACCATGCCTATCAGAAAAATCACAACCCCAGGCCAAGTTATGACTATTAAAGTCACCACCAATAAGAACTGGGGCCGAGAAAGTTTGAAGAAAATTGTTCCAAGTATTTTCATTAATTAAATTGTTCGGCTCATTATACAAAGAAACAATAGACAAATTTGAAGACACACTTGATGATAATTTTATGGCAACACACATGATACCTGCGATAATAGGAATGTCGACAATTTGAGTGTACTTTAAAGAACTTTTGATTAGTATAGCTACGCCAGCCCAACCATCATGGCGGTCCTGGCGCACTACGTTGTAACCTGAAAAGGACACGGATCGACCTGGTACAAACCAGGTCTCAGAAATCAGGGCAACGTCGACGCTTTGAGAATAAAGGAAGTGCTCTAGACTTCCTTTGTTTGAAAGAGCGGAACGAGCGTTCCACTGCATAAAAGTTAGATTTTGAAGATTATGAATCATAGGGCTAGAGAGTTAATTCAATGTGTCTAATATGCTCCTGCCATGAACGTGAAAAAATTAAAATGTCGTCTATATAGTTAATACAAAAATCATCTAGATTATTCCTTCTTATAATATTTGATAGAATTCGCTGAAATATCGCAGGCGCATTCTTAAAACCAAATGGTAAAACTTTAAACATGAATTTTCCGAATTTCGTGATAAAGGAAGTCTTTTCCCTATCTTTAAGTTTTAACACTATACACCAAAACGCTGAATTTATGTCAAGCACTGTAAAATATTTACATTGAGATACTTTATCAATGACATCATTTATTGTTGGAAATGGGTAGCATTCGGGAACAACTAACTTATTCAGACGCCGGAAGTCAATGCATAATCTAGTCCTACGACCATCATCTTTCTTATATGCAAGTGTTACAGGTGAAGCATATGGTGAATAGGATTCTTCAATTAAATCTGCTTCCAGTAATTTCTTAACCTGAGTCTTAATCTCTGCTTCGTCAGGAATGGAACATTTGTATGGTCTTGCAGTAACATATTCATCTCTAATCAATTTTATTTCAGCTTCTTTGGAAACCACTTTTCCAACATCATATTTATTCTTGGCAAATATATGCTTATATTTTTCTATCAAATCTAAAATTTCCTTCTTTTATCTTCATCTATAATGTGATCTAATTTAGCTTCAAATTCATCAACATTAATATATTCATTAAAATTTACTTCATTATTTTCATCTATTTCATTTAATTCTTCTGTAAAATATTCATCTAGGTTACCTTTTTTATCATTAGACATCTTGTCTCTTTCTTCTATTATAATTATATCCTCATCGTGATTCCTTTGTAAAATATTTAACTTTTCGTCTTGAATCAATTTAAACTTCTTTATTGCGTCTAGGCCGAGTAATAAGTCATAAGAGAAATTATTATTTTTAACCACATAAGTAGTTAAAGTATTTGTTAAATTACCAATCTTTAATTGTACATCTTTAATTTCTAAGTTAGATTAATAAAAGGCCTGATTTATTTGATCTGAAAGAACACAATGTGTAATTAATAACAACATCAACAACATTTACAATAACTGCTTAAATCAATATTAAATGAAACAAAATACAAATGTTAGACCTACCTGAAAGAACAATTAAATAACAGGCTATTAATCTCTTCTATACATAATGAACAATGAAAACGAAATCAAAATAAAATAAACTAAAACAGAATGTCACTTCTTAAATAAAAATAAACAGCTGAGAGAAAACAAAGACAATCTTGTCTTTATATAATATAATATATATATTATATATATATATATATATATATATATATATATATATATATATATATATATATATTATATATATATATATATATATATATATATATATATATATATATATATATATATATATATATATATATATATATATATATATATATATTATTTATTATATATATTATGATACGCCAGTCATTCTTCTTTATTTCAAAATGTAGCAACCTTATTGATTTGTAATGAAACCATTGGATAAAACTAGGACATTTTTACGACTAAATTGTTTTTGGTTCTGTTGTGAGAAGCAAGAAATCAATACAACACGAGCTAAGGAAAGCTGCGGTGACTAAAGATCTGTATGTAAAGCACCAGACAGGTGGTGGCATCCTGACAAACCTAATTACGGTCGCCGCATTCCAGCACCCTAACAGCTGATTTCGAACCAGTACGTTGGTTTCAGTCGGTTAGATAAAGAAGCAGCCTTAAGATGTTCACGGCGACGTAGGTGTTGCAATGTATATTATTTCAGCTCTATTCATGTTTATACATTACTTCCCCATCTCCTTCTTATAGCAAACAAAGTATTGTAAAAAGAAAATAATCAGGTACGGGGTACCTCGGAACTCTTCCTCATTACATCGGATTCACTACGCTCATCCTCCCGCTTTGGTATATTTGGATTCAGCGTCGAAAATTACGTATAATAGTTTGTCAAATTTTTATTGCAGCATGTCTTCAGATAATAAATGCATCCGTATCATTCTCAGCGGACACCCATACAGCATTGACCACGCTCAATGCTCCTTAATTTTTATGATCCAACAAAAATCATAGATATACTTGTCGTATTGAAACGAAACTTAGTGTAATTATTTATTATGTATTTGTATACACTTGTACCAAATTTCAACTCAATTGCACCATTTTCCTATTTTATACAATTTATTAAAAAAGCGTACACAAGTCATTTAATAAAAATTAAACTAATGCTGATAATGAATTGAATTTACGCACATATAAGTTAGTTTATACATAGTCACATGCGTGCCGAATTCCAATCTGACCGCATAATTTTTTCGCGTTTTTTGAAATTTTCGATTAGTCATTATTTGCACGTAAATGATACAAAAATATCTTCCGAATACCACAACTACAGCGGTAGAATGATTTTTGTACAAAATTTCAACTCTTTAGCACAAATACACTGGGCTCTACGATGATAACAGACACACACATACAGACACAATTTTGAGAAAACCACTCAGGAGGCCTTAACAACACCTGAAACAGATAATTCCGGTTTCATCCCGGTTTCGGATTTTTTTACAAACACAATACTTTTCCTATATACCTACGGTATAAATGAGCAAAAGTAAAAATCGGCTACGGTGTACCTCAGAACTTTTCCTCATAACATCGGATTCGCTACGCTCATCCTCTCGGCTTCGGACTCGCTTCACTCGTCCTCAGAAATACAGTTCGCTAAAATTATATTACAACACGTCCTCTTCGCTCGTCCTCAGATAGTAAATTCATCTGTTTCATTCTCAGCGGTCACCCATACAGCACTTAATGGCACCATTTAAATTCATTTTATTTAGTTTAAGACAAAATAATCGAAAACAATATGATATTTACGTGAAATTGTAATTATTATGAAAAATATATAAATCATGTTACATATGTACAAGTTACGGCACCTAGTTACCCAAGGAATGATAAGAGCTGTTGTATCCTCCCACTAAGTATCAGTCTCTTTGTACCAATGTACAGTTACGGCACCTAGCTACCAAAGGAATGATAAGAGCTGTTGTATCCTCCCTCTAAGTATTAGTCTCTTTGTCACCAATGTACAGTTACGGCACCTAGCTACCCAAGGAATGATAAGAGCTGTTTGTATCCTCTCTCTAAGTATCAGTCTCTTTGGGAGCAACGTATACGATCCTTAAAACTAAAACCGGTCTGTTTATAACCTGACGACAGTAAGAAGGGTACAGAGAGTTTACCAACAGTCCGAGAGGGAAGGATAGGAGGTAACAATAGAGTTTCCTACAGGCAAAATAGTTTATCCTATTTGTAATATTGATGTCTTGACAAAACTATACATTTATGACAAGTACCGACCATTAATAACTTTTCAAATATTCAGGTTTGAAGTCCCCTTTGTGTTGTCCCTTTAAATGTCTCTCTTAAGTTAAAGGCAGCCCTTCATTGTTAGGCCTTTTAAATAACTGGTCTTTAACCGTAGGGTAGGTCAAGGATAACCTCCAGCTGTCAGTATGAAAAAAGGACTCAAATAAAAACATATGATTTGTTTAGATTAACGCGTACTGCCTCTGCGAGAATAAATAAATAAATACCATAGTATTATTATAGTCATTCCCATAGTATTATCGGCAAGTTGAATAATTCAAAAAGACTTAAAATCAGCAATAGAAAAAATAGATATACTGGTTTCTCTTATTAAGCTCATCCAAAAAATAGTAATTCCAACCTGCTCAATAGTACGAAAGACATTGAATGACTTAATAGTATGCAACATAGACATGACTCGACACAACTTTTGTCAGACCACATTAGTTCCTGTATGAGAAGGTGACTTGGTAAAAACCCGTAAATATATATATATATTATATATATATATATATATATATATATATATATATTATATATATATATATACATTTTCACGGGCTCTATTTACGGTATCGATTGATATTAAACTAATCGACCTTCCGCGTTCCTCTCTTAATTTCCGTCATTCAATTAATCAATACCATTCAATTCAGTATATATATATATATATATATATAATATATATATATAATATATATATATATATATATATATATATTATATATATATATATATATATATATATATAATATATATATATATATATATATATATATATATATATATATATATAAATGAGCGAAGCGAATTCGATATGATAAGGAAAAGTTTCGAGGATTAATAAGGAATAATTATTAATAAGGAGGGCGGAGTGCACTATATATATATATATACTCGTACCTTACACTCCGCCCTTTACTAAACAACCTAAAAATCGTCATTTTCTGGTGAAAATTTTCTAAAAACATCGAGGCAGTGCTACAATTAAGTTTTCGATTAAGATTGGTATTCATAGTTCAAATTGACCCTGGATCATCGAGTTCGTTATAGTACTTTGTTTACCAACTGATCTTGTGACTTTTCATTGGTCTACGTGTATGTTGATGACGCGAAAATTATATTATTTTACCCGAATTACGGCAACAGTTTGTATCAGATACGCACCAAATTTAGTGCATAATAATAAGAAATCTCTTCCTGGAAAAGGAGTTATACCTAAAGAGATCATTTGAGACAATAGATCAACCTACTACACTTAGCAAACTAATTCAAAAATCTGTTATACTAAAACCCTGTGCAATAGTAAGAAACACGCTAAATACGGAATAAACTCTTTGATCAAATGATGAAGACGACATAACTTCAACAAAAGACTATATTAAGACACCATATAGTCTATCATTAAAAGATGGTGACTTGGTTTTTCTAATAGATGTAAAACAGAGAACCACTTGCTGATTGCCTCAGTAGTATATTTGCTATCAACGATGTATCTATCAGTATCTATGTTGCTGAATCTATAAAACTGACATAGTTTTGATCGGGATTCGAACCACCGCACTCCGGTCGAGTCGCGTCTACAGACCACTCGGTCATCTGTAATTAAAACTAAAAAAAAACATTACACTTTAATTAAAACTCACCACATTCTGTTCGGACTCGTCAAGCTCGCTGTACTTTTTCTTGTGACTGAGATGTCGGACGAACTTGGCGACGACGTCTATCTTAGACGACATGTAGATGTGACGTCCCCTCAGAAATAGGAAGGTAGGGAGCCATGAGATGTACGTCTTATGAGGGTCCATGTACCAGAACCTGGTGAACTCGGCGAGCCCGCAACTCTTCTCCTGTTGAAAACAATCACCACATCAAAGCTGGGTTAGGATAACGTCACAAGTGTAGGTTATTTTATAGTAGTGGATGTTAAGGCAATAGAGATATTTAACTAAAAGGGCCCTATTGGTTAAATTTTAAAACAACGAAAAAAAAAATAATAAAATATATATATATATAATATATATATATATAATATATATATATATATATATATAATATATAATATATATATATATATATATATGGCTTATTATTACAAAGTAAAATTTTCCTATATACTAAGTAGGTACATAGGAAAAGTATTGTGTTGACTCTAAAATAAGTTCGCTGAAATTTTAAATGTGACGATTCGCTTCCGTTGGAGAAAGCATCTGAACGGAAAAAGCACATCTTGGATGAAACGCAATAGCTCTGCAGAACAGGTTAAACATTGTTCTCTGAGAAACTGAACTGAGTCCGTTTAGTAGAGCATGATGTCCTACATACCTGAAGATGTCATCAACTGTAGAAACGAAACGTCACATTAAATCCATAACATGGACACCAGATCATCACCTGAATACCTGATTAAGGTTAATACCTTAACCTTAATATTGTAAGATAATGGTAAGAACACAGTAGACAATTCAATATTGGAACACCTGAAACCGCGTTTTCTTAAATTGATAGGTAATACGTTAGCATAAATTACCAGTAAACATGATCCATAGTTGTAAGCTATTTATAGCCCATCTAATCAAAATAACAGCTAATCAACCATCAAACGATCAAAAGATCCATCAAATACTTTAGAAAGAAGTCCCAAAATACTTGATTACGCCTCGCACTAAATAAACTAAAGCCGTAAAGCAAACGCTACTAGCACGAGCTGTTCCACCGACTTCAAACTAAAACTGAACCTAAATTCAAAGTCTGATATTTAAAAATCGTTAAAAAATCGATTCCAATCAACTCGATATATAAACACGCACCTTGAAATCATTTAAATAATTCGGCTTCTGAAGAAAATATGAGCTAACAGGGGAATATTAAGCAACCATGTTGGACTCATCGATCCAGCAGAAAGACACATGGAATCAGACATGAGCGGAGTTAACGTGACCACGCCAAGCTTAGGCGTGCAAGTCAAGGGAATGACATACTAAGGTATTTTTGCGGAGTAACCCGTGGTGTAGTGGTTAAGGTACCCGGCCAATATACTGAATGATTGGACTTTAAACGTCTGTGTTTATTTAGTCATGGGTTCAATCCCAGCATGGGCCTCTGGGATTTTTATGAGATGGATAAAAATTCTGCGTATCACGTCCTTCAGAAGGGACGTAAAGCCGGTGGTCACGAGCCTGTGCGTTATCAGGTACTCGTTAAAGATCCCTTACCCTAAATGAAACTGGGTATAGGCAGAATTTAAGACTCTCTTAGTAAATTCATTAACTTGTACTTTAAAGTGTGTGAAGGTTTAGTTTAACAACGAGGGCACGTGTTGTTCCTAGTTTTCACTAGACTATAAGAGTCAGTGAATATATGTATGATTGCTTGAATAAAGCATGAGAGGAACCATAGAAATTCACGGCTCTTCTGTCTAGATTAGATGAATATACCTAGACTTGAAATTAAAAGGAGTAGAACACTATCTTAGGGAGCTGGCAAAAAGAGCCCAACAACGTGGCCTACTTGCTTAGTAGTTACTACCACTCCCCCCATATTACTACTAGGTATTTTTGCAGGGGCAAGAGAATTGAAGCGCTCCCGGATGAGTTGGACGTAACAGTAATGGACATGATACTATCAGTGTCATGTCATTAATTATGACGGCTGCGTGGAGGCCAGGCACTGAAGGCCCCAAATACCAATACAAATGTAAAAATACAGTAAAGCATATAAGAACTAGAGGCAACATAGATTTATTGGCTTGAAAAAGCTCAGAGATGAAAAAATCTAGCGGTTCCAACTCTTTCGCATTAAGTTAAACTCAAACCAGGCTTGGAAGCATTTCATCGAAACCTTTACCCACTGTACATTTATTAAAAACCTATTTGCCACAAAACGTACAATGTTCTTTTCTTTAATTAATGAGAATTACATTGCAAGATAGCAGAGCCAGATAGAGGTCAGATGAGTCAAATGAAACTCTCCTCTGTCGTACCTCAAGACAACATTATTTCAGTCAATTTGACTAATATACTTTAGACATTCATTTCACACTTACACTTCTATTCTGTCTCTTCAACCAGGGGCCTGTTTCACTTAAGTACAAGTCTTGTAGATACAAAAATTGTAAAAAACAACTTGTAATGACAAATGTACAAGTGTTACCAAGGTGCTACAAATCTACATTTATACATTTGTAGATAATAAATCTATTTAATAAACATTTTCTTGTCTATTATAATTACTTGTACCATTTACTTGAAAAAATGTCTACTCAAGACCGAACCTAGGTAGACTTAGGCCAGTATTCAAAGACGTTTTCCTAACATTTTCCTAACTTTTTCCTAACTTTTTCCTAACATTCTCCTTAAGGGTTCCTTAAGGAGAGCTTAAACTTTCCTAAACTAAGAACTAAAATATAATTCACACCTAAAGGAGGCGTTCATTTCTTAAGGAGGCCTAAACGCTTCTTTTAGTATAGGAAATGCTGTACATTTTGACCAGTTTTAGGTCAACTTAAGGAAAATGTTAGGAGAATGTTAGGAAAATGTTAGGAAAACGGCTTTGAATACAGGCCTTAGTTAAAAGTTAATCTAGTGCCCAATATAAGTTTGTAAAACGTTTTAGCGAATTTCCTTTGAAAATTCGCCTAATGGGATAGGCGTCATGGCGGAATTCGAACCTCGGACCACGACACAAATCCGTTTCAGAGGTCCCTTATGACGAAAAAATACTTTTTTTGAAACTTTATATATATATATAATATATATATATAATATATATATATATATATATATATATGTATTTCTAGACACTTTCTTGTAAAACACTCTATCTTTCGAACGGATTATATTTTTTAACCAAACTTGGTACAAAATCAACCTTCGGGAGGGCACGAACCCTTGAAAACCAGGTTTTTGTGACGTCATTAACCCGGTTTGCTGAGTCAGCGAAATTTTCAAAAAAATCGGCAAAATTCAGGGTTAATATTTTTGCCGCAAAAAGGTCAATATTTATGTTTTTGAGACGCTGAATCGAATGAAACCGCTCCGAAGTCGATACGACCACTATAAGTGATCTAAAAATCGAAAAAAACCATTCTAAATTCCCGAAAACAAAATTTAGGTCGATAAAAAATAAATTTCGAGTAGGGTGTCGTTTTCAATGTAATTTTGGGCGCGGAATCGAATGAAACCTGTCCGAAGTCGATACGACCACTTTAAGTTACCAAAAAGTCGAAAAAACCACAAAAATTATAGAAACCAAAATTACGGTCGTTGAAAATTAAATTTCGAGTAGGGTGTCGTTTTCAATGTTTTTTGGGCCTCTGAGATGAATGCCAGTGGTCCGGAGTCAATACAACCACTCAAACTCAGGGTACCTGGGTTCACATCCTGGAAGGGTCGATCATTTTTTATCTTTTTTTACCTAATATAAGTTTACAACTAGGAAATAATTCTGGCGCGGGTCCGCATGTCGGGCGAATTTCCTTTGATGCGTGTTTCCGTGCTTTTTATATAAGTTTACAACTAGTAAATAAATAATTCCGGCGCGGTGGTCCGCTGTCGGGCGAATTTCATTTAGAATACGTGTTTCCGTGCTAAACAACCATTTTCTTGCTTATGCAAGAACCATGCCCATTGCGTGGTTCTAGAACCTAAGCAGTTACTCAATTGTCAAGCACTGCTCGTAACTCATTTTGTCTGTATTTTCCAAAGGAAATGCGCTAAAACCTTTAAAGATAACTGACTAAGCTTAAAGATAAGTAACTAAGCTTTAAACTAGTGCAAATAATAGAGCGTACTTCTAATTTTAGAGGCATAGTTTTGTGCAACCAACTGGATAGTTATGCGCATTTCCTTTGGAAAATACAGACAAAATAAGTTACGAGCAGTGCTTGACAATTGAGTAACTGCTTAGGTTCTAGAACCACGCAATGGGCATGGTTCTTGCATAAGCAAGAAAATGGTTGTTTAGCACGGAAACACGTATTCTAAATGAAATTCGCCCGACAGCGGACCACCGCGCCGGAATTATTTATTTAGTAGTTGTAAACTTATATAAAAAGCACGGAAACACGCATCAAAGGAAATTCGCCCGACATGCGGACCACCGCGCCAGAATTTTTTATAAATATTACTTATCGTATTTTAGAAATAATTTAATTTACATATATGAATGAAACTGGGTTTTAATAATATTTTCACACATTGTTTACAAAAACTCTTATAGGTGACAATCTTGGATTATTCTAAGATAATACTATATATAGAAGGAGCACTACTGATAACACGAAAGCCGGTTCACTGGTGCAACTAAGTAATGCGACTCATTTTGTACTACTTCAAACTAAATTTGTCTGAAAATATAGCTTAAATTATGAAGGAAAAGCATAGTCTGCCTATCCAGAGTGGAGCCCTTCATATGAATGCGCATGCTCAAAATTTTATAAAATCCCACTAATTCCAGTTTTCTATCAATAAGTGGTTCCCTGTAAGTCGTGTGCAAAACATGAAGAGGAATTTTTTAAAGCTGATACAATTTCCTATACAACGAGTTTAATCATCAAAATCGGATGACTATAACCCAAAGTTATGGCTCTTTCAAAATCACCAAAAAAAGTTAATTTATGCAAAGCGAGCGAATTTCTTTGGAAAAATATTGACTCTTCGTACATTTTTTTGTCATTTAACAAATGTCATAACTTTAGTCGTATTTATCCGATATTGACGAAAAAACATTAGTTTTATAGAAAACTTTATTAGCTTTAAAAAATGGTCTCTTCATGTTTTGCACACGACTTATAGGGAGCCACTTATCACAAGAAAACAGAAATTAGTGCGACTTTATAAAATTTTGAGCATGCGCAATCATATGAAGGGCTCCATTCTGGATAGGCAGACTATGTTTTTCCTTTATAATTTAAAGTATATTTTCAGAAAAATTTGGTTCGAAGTTGTGCAGAATGAGTCACATTTTTTAGGCCTGGCTCTTTGACTATTAAGCATGGAGTTCCAGGTAGCTAGAGGATAAAAGCGAAACGCGTTGTTTATTCTGCAGCACCAAACAATAGTATGACTTACGGGAGCAGAGAAGATATCCGGAGACGGCGACCTGGTCCTGTGCGGATGGAGATGAGACTGGTGATTGATGCATTGGTTAATGATCGGTGATTGATACAGATCTCTCTCATTGTCCCATATGGTTGTGAAGTCAATGTTCTTGACACATTCACCCTGCCAACATAAAGACAAACCCATTGTTGCAGCTAAACCAATCAAATTTGAATTTTGAAAGTTATTCATGATAGTTAATATTAACAAATAGTTGTTAATATTAACAAATTATTGACCATACGTATAATATCTTAATTCTAATATTAACTTCATAATATTCATGTATCTGTTGAAGATTACAAAAAAATTAAGTAATCTCTCTGTTAAAAAGGGCCCTGGACCTGATGGAGTTCCACCCTCTATTTTAAAATTCTGTAAATCTTCCCTTGCGTTGCCTCTTTACATAATATTTAACTTGTCTTTCAAATCAGGTATCTTCCCTGAAATCCTTAAAATTAGTCATATCATCCCAATATTTAAATCTGGTGATTCATCTTCTGTTGATAACTACCGTCCTATCACTATTAATCTTGTTTAGCCAAGCTTTAGAAAGTCTATTAGTAGATCAACTTGTTCCTGTTCTAAAACCCGTATTATCTGCTTATCAGCATGGCTTTTTAAGTCATAGATCTACTACCTCTAATTTAATGGTCCTTCAGAATTATATCCTAGATGCTTTTAGTTCCAATAAACAGGTGGACATTGTTTATATAGATTTCTCTAAGGCCTTTGATAAAGTACTTAGGTCTATATTGATTGCTAAATGTAAGATGATAGGGATTAATGGTGCTGTTTTAGACTGGTTAGAAAGTTATTTAAGTGACAGAAAAATTTGTAAAATTAGAGCCTCTTTTTCATATTTGTTTAGTGCCTCATCTGGGGTGCCTCAAGGCTCTCACCTGGGACCAATCCCTTTTAATTTTTATAAATGATCTAGCTTTTTTATTTCCTTTTATTTTATTTTTACTGTTTGCAGATGATGCCAAACTTGGGTTTTTATTAATAGTATTATTGATTGTTACATTTTACAAATGCATTTAAATATGTTAACTAAATGTGTGATAATAATTTTATGAACTAAAATATTAAAAAATGTCAAATTATCACTTTTCATCAATTAAAAATCCAATAATTTTTGATTATACTTTTAATAATGTTTTAATAGATAGAGTAGATAAAGTAAAAGATTTAGGAATAATTTTGGATTCTAGTCTAAATTTGTAAGTCATGTAGATTATATATGTAAAAGAGCTATGAAAATGTTAGGTTTTATCCATAGAAATACCAAAGAATTTAAAAATATTGAAGTAATGAAAACCATGTATTTCTCTCTAGTCAGGTCTTTATTAGAATATTCTACACCAGTATGGAACCCTAATTATTTAGTTCATTCAAATTCATTAGAAAGAATTCAACACAAATTTTGTAAACTTATGTACTTTAAATTTTTTAACACTCCCAATTCTTCTTATTCTTTTACCTCAGTTTCCTCACAACTAAACCTCCCTTCTCTTCAATCTCGTCGTACTCATAATGATATTATTTTCCTATTTAAACTCCTTAATAACCTCATAGACTGTCCAGAGCTCATATCCATGATCCGTATCCGTGTTCCTCAATTCCACTCTAGATCTCAAACCTTATTTGATGTTTCATATATTGTCAAACTATCTACTTACTTAATAAACCAATAAATAGAATGATGAGAACTGTTAATCGGTTAAGCCAAATTACTGACCTCGATTTATTTAATTCTAAATTTTCTACCTTTGTCAATTGCATTAGATCACTTGATCATGTTAATTTACAATGACTCAAATTATGTCACTAAAATTATCTGTGTTTTAATATTCTTTTTCTTTTGTTTTATAAATATGATTTTTTTTTTCTTAATTATATTTTGTTAACATTTTTAATTTAATTTTTACTTTTTTTGTATTTACCTGACGTTACTGTATTTTAATTTTTTATTTTATTTTAATTTTTATCTGATTAATATACTACCATCATTTTATTTATTTTCTACTTATATGTCATTGATACATATTCTTAACTTTTAATTTTCACTTTGGTGTCAACTATTTATCATATTAATTTTTATACTTTTGATTATTCTTTTTTATTTAACTATAACTATCTTATTTCTAATTATTGTACTTTTAAAAATTATTTCTATATCTTATATTACTAATCTACATCCTTTTCATGTAAAATTGTTTTCCTTATTATTAAACAATTTATTCTTGTTTAACTTTAGATTATATTCAAAATTGTTACTTCTTTTTATTTAGTCTATTCATATTATAATTTTAATTTCTTTTTTGAACTTAAATTTTTATAATGTATAAAAAAATTTTATTTGTGTGTGCAATTTTTATTTAATTTTTTCTTAATTGTTATTTTTGTAAAAAGGGTAATTTTGCCCGTTAATGTATTAATAAATAAATAAATAAATAAATAAATAAATAAAACATAAAAAAAATAGTAAAAAGTTATGAGGTTTCGGTCATGATAAATGAAACAACATTTAAGCTTTCGACTGTATGATTAGGTCTTCATCAGAAAGTGTTTAATAACAAACTAAAGCTGTTAACCTTAGAATAATGATATATACAGGGTGGAACATTTCAGATGCACACCCCCTGCTAAAATGGTTAAAAATGGAGATAGAGAGTCGAGAAAAGTCTCTACCCCTAGGTAATCGACCTCAGTGACCTCAAATATGTTATTATTTTTTCGGTAACTATTTGGCAAATATGGTAATTTTATTACCCGAAATGGTAATTCCTCGTTAACTTTAAAAAGTTAAATTGGAGCATACCATGATATGAACATTTTTGAAAACTACATTATATTCTGAGAAATTTGATACCAATGTCATAAAATTCCGGTAATTTTTTACAACCTATTGTGTAACATACATACACTCTTTTATGCTTGAAAATTGCCTTATGTTGGAACAACAAAATGCACACCCCTGCTAAAATGGTTAAAAATGGAGATAGAGAGTCGAGAAAAGTCTCTACCCTAGGTAATCGACCTCAGTGACCACAAATATCATTATTTTTTTGGTAACTATTCGGCAAATATGGTAATTTTATTACCCGAAATGGTAATTCCTCGTTAACTTTAAAAAGTTAAATTGGAGCATACCATGATATGAACATTTTTGAAAACTACTTATATTCTGAGAAATTTTGATACCAATGTCATAAAATTCCGTAATTTTTCTACAACTTATTGTGTAACATACATACACACTGTTATGTTTGAAAAATTGCCAGAAGGGGTAATAAATTTATTCTTACTAGTAACTTACATATTATTAACTCTTGAAGAATAATTTTATTATGTTCGAATACATTTGTTGTGTTTTTACTTTTATAAAATGGTTCAGAATCAGACGATGTCAGCAAGAAAATGGGCAACACTTTAAACACCTTCCCTGAAATAACCTACATAACAGGAATTTTATGATATTGGTATCAAATTTCTTAGAATATAATGTAGTTTTCAAAAATGTTCATATCATGGTATGCTCCAATTTAACTTTTTAATGTTAACGAGGAATTACCATTTCGGTAATAAAATTACCATATTGCCAAATAGTTACCGAAAAAATAATGACATATTTGAGGTCACTGAGGTCGATTACCTAGGGGTAGAGACTTTTCTCGACTCTCTATCTCCATTTTTAACCATTTTAGCAGGGGGTGTGCATCTGAAATGTTCCACCCTGTATAGAAGGAGCACAGGACCTTAAACACAATGTAATTCCACTGATAACACGAAAGCCGGTTGACTGGTGCAACTAAGTAATGCTGCCAACCTGACAACAAAACATTATTATAAATATTTGTCATAAATATCTATTAATGAAGAAAGATCGTAAAGAACAAATATAATAACTTAAAACACCTGCTGAGTATTTAATAAAACTGGTCTTAGATGGCAAAAGGGTGGCGGAATACAAGAATCTACATTTAGTTGACGAGGACTACTTTTATATAATTTTAATAAATACGTTAAAGTACAATTTAAAATGCTTTAAATATTTTAATGAACCGATATTTATATTAGTATTTTATGAATAATCAATCATTAATTAATAACAGAACATAATAATTCAGTAACCGGAAGTATTGCCAACTTTTTTTTTCGAAATTGAATATTGTTAGGTGCAGCATTACTTAAGAACAGTGAACCGCTTTCGTGTTATCAGTAGTGCTCCTTCTATATAGTATTATTCTAAGCTGTTAACAGAAAGAACAGATAAGGTATCTAAACATAGCTAGCTGTATACTATCGAAGAATGAACTACAAACTAAACAAAGATCTAGCCCCGAGGCTTAACATTAAGGTTGTATCTATAGAAAATAACTATAGAATGATTTACAATTTTGACAGTAATAAAAGGAATCAAGAATAAAATATTAAAATTTAACCAAACATAAACTAAAAATAAAATTTAACAATACAAGAGTTTAAGAAAAAAAGGAAGTTAAGATATAAAACCAATTAACTAACATGGTTCAATAATAAGTTTCTATAAATATTACTTAAGTTATTGGTGTCAGTTTTCTTATCGCAAGCTAAAGGTTGCGATGTTATGTGCACCAATTCTTTACTTTGTTATTAAACACTTTCTGATGAAGACCTAATCATACGGTCGAAAGCTTAAATGTTGTTTTATTTATTATGACCAAAACCTCATAACTTTTTACTATTTTTTTGTAGTTAATATTTTTAATTATCCTCAATTAGGAATAGAGTTGTGTTGGTACCAAAATCTTAAACCGGAATTTCCCGTTTCAGATTAAAGTACAACTAAGGGGTTTTTACGAAATCGTCTGTCTATGTGTGTGTCTGTTATCATCCTAGCTCCCTTTGTGTTAATACTAGAGAGTTGAGCCCCTTTGACACTTGTGTTATAAATATATCAAATATTAGATACGTTAATTATTTTCTTAATTTTCATTATTTATTCTTTAAGTTTATTTTTGGCTGAGGGGCCCAAGGTGGGCCTTCATCCTCAATTACTAGTCCGCCCCTGGAAGCTATAGATTATTAAACAAGAGTATGACAAAGCCAAATCCCTGAACATGAGCAACAAATATCAAGGAAATGTGCAGTTTGGCATTATTGGCATAAAACTGCATTTTGGAAAGGGTTGATTTTGGCAGTGTCACGTCTTCCCAGATGTAATTTTCTGCCAAATATTTGGCATAACTACAACAATGTCAATAGGAATTATTTCGCGATATATTTGCTCTAATTTTAAGTAAAGTGACTCCGCAGGTATTTTCATATTCTAGATTAGATTCGTTTTCTAATGAGGAAGATGCAAGTTTGCCAAATATATTTTTATTTAAAAATATACTAAATTTAATAAATAATAGCACATGCAATTTTTTTTAGAGCTTTCCAATAATCTTGAATTAATTTTTAAAATTTACTGTTGTAGTTGGGGCGTGTTGTTCAACGCGAGACCGTATCGCACCACAGCGGATTTATTTAGAACTTTTCGAGGGTTATATATCATTCCTTAACGTACCTTTTATTTAGACTCCTAGCTGCTTTATTCTATTGCAAAACCGCTTAACAGTTCTTTTAGTAAACTCAAGTTCTGGCGGGAAATCACTCTTATCACATGTGATAACAATAATTTATGTGTTATTGATGTATTTCAACTTTTTAATTATAATATTTTAACAATATTATAATGATATTTATACCATTTTAAATAACTAAAACGAATTATTAGTGGTGATTTTGTGTTTTAAAATGTTTTGTGCGCATAATAAACTACCAGCGAGAAATTTTCAAGTCCTTTTGTTCACTCCAATTTTCGTTTAGTTTCTAAAATTATTACATTGAATTTAAGGAAAGAGTTAATCTCTTATTAATATGTACTGACTTTAATAAAAAAGGCATCAATAGAACTTTTGTTTTAGTAATCTCAACACCGAATACTGCTCACAATCGGATTCACTCGTCCCAAATGTAAGATGATATTTGTACGAACTTAATTTAAACAAAAATAAGTTATAACAAGCAATAAAAAAAGAAGAAGTCTCTCCACAAAAATATATTTCTTTATAGCAAAGAGCTTTCAACCTAACAAGAGGTCATCATCAGTGCTAGCCGTTGAATAAATAAGAGGGTAATAGATGAGTCTTACAGATCAGATATCAAACATAGACTCTGAGTCTATCTTTGATATCTGATCTGTAAGACTCATCTATCACCCTCTTCTTTATTCAACGGCTAGCACTGAGGATGACCTCTTGTCAGGTTGAAAGCTCTTTGCTATAAAGAAATATATTTTTGTGGAGAGACTTCTTCCTCTTTTATTAAGATGAACTCCACTATAGCTCACCTTAGTTCTTCTTTTATAACAAGCAATTATTCACGTGATATTTTACAAAAGATGGGGCAGACTAGTAAAATAATAATTATTAACCCCAATCCTAAGCAATAATAATAAATAAAAAAACAACGGCGCGATTTCGTTGGCGGAAACAC
Organism: Microvelia longipes; assembly: GCA_018340805.1. Lineage (NCBI taxonomy): Eukaryota > Metazoa > Arthropoda > Insecta > Hemiptera > Veliidae > Microvelia > Microvelia longipes. The sequence goes on from JACMZG010000019.1 coordinate 3,721,116, forward strand.
GTTTGCAATCATTCAGTAACGCGATAGATGAAAATCGTGCGATCAAATATTCTTTTATAAATTAAAAACCATAACTATAATTCTATAAATTAATAAGCTATAAAATTAAGCTATGGCCATTTCACCTAACACTGTGGGCATCATCAGGCTAATGAACTAAACACTACATTAACAACTAAAAATCACAGAAAACAAATAAACCACATATACATAAGACTAGAATTAAATAAATAAATAATCACAGAATTAGCTAAAACTTAACTTCGTCCAAAACTTAAGAAGTTTTAGCTAATTCTGTGATTTTTTATTTATTTAATTCTAGTCTTATGTATATGTGCTTTATTTGTTTTCTGTGATTTTTAGTTGTTAATGTAGTGTTTAGTTTATTAGCCTGATGATGCCCACATTTGGGTGAAATGGCCATAGCTTAATTTTATAGCTTATTAATTTATAAAAAATGTGTGAATTCTATAAACTTAAAAGTGAGACTAAAGAAAAATTACGATGAAATAATGACAAAATACCCAAATTCACGACATTAATACTTGTTTTACATCGAGCCTCTGATATTTTGCAAACATTATTCAAATTGCAACCTCAGGTTTGTTTTTAATCCGAGAACCAATGAACTTTTAATAAAACGGTCACTGAATTGTCTTAGACGTGTTTTTGTTATTGTTAACACAAATTGAAGTTGCGTTATTGAAAAAAATCTTCATTTATACAGCGTCTATAAATTAATACAACACATTATATGTTGCAGGTAAATGCACACAACGGCATTTAATGAGATTCTCGTAATTTCTCATTTTAATCATTTTATCCTGGATGACAACTAAAAATCCTTCTGTTTCAGGGAATAATGTACCTTTATCTCCAGACGGTGTATAATGTAAAGTTTATTAACTAGTTTTTAGGGAGTAAAGAAGCACTGTTCTCCCTTGGGAGAGAAAAGTGTTACCTATTATTGGGTTATTAAAGCCAATTATACTATTTTTTTTTAGGGGAGTGGTATTCATTAAATTTATACAGGTGACCGATCATTTTTTTTGCAATTTTCCCGGGGGTGGCACCCCCAAAATTTATAAGGGGGCGACCATCATTTTTTTGAATTGGCTCAAAATCTGTTTCAGGTCAAAAGAAGTTGTTTGCCCCCAAATTTATAGGGGGGGGGGGGGGGTCCGACCAAAAAAAAAAAAAAAAAATACAACAAAACATGTAAAAATAAAATCAACGTGTGGAGATAAAATATTGTATGCACCTTGGCAGTAAAATGCTATTTTCCTCCTCGCAATTACCTTCCTTGGCTTCGCCTCGGGAGTTAATAGTCATAATTTCCTCGGCTTCGCCACGGGAGTTAAATACTTTGATAATTATGTTAGAAAAAATACTAACATTGCCTGCTATCTACATTTTAGAAAACTTAAAGATCGTTAAAAATAACCTGTCAGTATAAAAAGAATATGGACACTCATTCCTATAAAACTAGAAATAATTCAAACTTACTTATTTCTAAGCACAATACAAAACTTTATGGAAAGTCACCATATCATAATGGAATAGTGTTTTTTAACAAACTTCCACCAGGTTTACAGAACCAACAATGCAAAAAATTGCTAACAGAAAAAGTCATTTACAAAATTACGGATTTATAAAATAAAATAAAAAGATATATATGTTTTCGTTATCACTTTTATTTATTACAAGTGGTTCGTGTGTATATTAATTTGGTTTTATTTGTTAACTATCTTATTTATTAAATATTTTTACAATTTAAAAATTTAGAATAAGTTGCGTTAAATTTAGAATTAATTATTTATTTTTATTAACTTAAAAAATGACTGTATTTTGCATGTTCTAGCCTTAATTTTGACTTATCTCATTGTACCAATAAAATTGTACTTACAGAGAAATATATGATATGATATGATATGTTCTAATGATTGATTATTATATATATTATTGGTTATTTTATTTTAATTATTTATAATATTGATTATTTAATTGGTTATGTATAATTATCGGTGCATTACAATATTTAAAGCATTTTAAATTGTAGTTTAACATTTTTAATTACAATTATATTAAAAGTAGTCCTTGTCAACTAAATGTAGATTCTTGTATTCCGCCACCCTTTTGCCATCTAAGACCAGTTTTATTAAATACTCAGCAGGTGTTTTAAGTTATTATATCTGTTCTTTACGATCTTTCTTCATTAATGGATATTTATGACAAATATTTAAAATAATGTTTTGTTGTTAGGGTGGTACCCCTACTTATGACCACCAGTCAACCGGCTTTCGTGTTATCAGTGGAATTACATTGTGTTTACGGCCCTGTGCTCCTTCTATATATAGTATTATTCTAAGGTTACAATAAATTGTAACGATATTCGTGAAACACTTAATTTTGGTCCAACTCATATTAATATCAGACATATAGATACTGATGCATTCTAACGGTGGAATCCACAAACTGTTAGTTGTCGTATCAGTCGCTAGAATGCGTCAGTAGTATCTCTATCTCCACTACACCTCTCTACTCTACTCTATCTCATCCAACTTTTTCATTAAAACGGCAGTAATTTCTTTTTTGAGTTAGGCAGTGAAATAGTAACTTCAGAGCCTGATGATGAACTTCTGACACCTAAACCCCATTTTAAATACGAGGATTGGTAAAGAAATTTCATTATTGTATTGAAATAATCTTTTACTCCCTAGGTCAATTTTTCTTTTACATAGGAAAATAAAGTAAACTTTTTCCACCTCATCTCCCTTAATTATCAAAAGTAACCACTTTTGTGCTTCAGTCGGGCTATTGGAACATTTCTTAAATTTTTACAAATGATTAAGAAACGTACATAAGTCATTTAAAAAGAATGAACTAATGCTGATAATGAGATGAAACTTGGCGCATATGTTAGTCATATACATAGTATCATGCGTGCCAAAGCAAAATCCGATCGCATCATTTTTCCGCGTTTTAAAATGTTTCTGAAATTTTTGCTGACTCATTATTGCGTGTTAATGACGTCATAAAAATATTTTCCGAATAGCACAGCTACAGCGGTAGACTGATTTTTGTACTAAATTTCAACTCTCTGGCATAAATACACTGGGCGCTACGATGATAACAGACACACACATACATTCACACATAAACACACAAACACACACACATACGGACAGACAACTTTGCAGAAACCACTCAGGAGGCCTTAAAAACACCTAAAAAGGTTAATTCCAGTTTCATCCCGGTTTCGGATATTTTTGCAAACACAATACTTTTCCTATATACCTACCGTATAAATGAGCAAAAGTAAAAAAAAAACAAATAAGAATGTACAAGTACATGAGTTGTACTTTGACGAAACGGGGCCCTGGAACTACTATTTGGTACACGTAGGAACTACTCGTAGAAAAAGGATGATATTACCTGTGTGTGAGTAGGGAAATCATATTTACTGCTGTATTTCCTAAAGATGTACTTCTTGCTCGTACAAGTGGTTTGCTTGTACACCTGTAGGATCTCTTCATGATCCTCTACTATCCTCTCTGCAACAAACACATAACTTTATATACATAAAACTCAATTCATAATATAGTAAATATAGAAATAAATATATTTCCGTGCTTAACAATCAATTTCATGCTTAAGAATCAAGTTAATGCTTTATGACATGAGCAGATACTTAATTATCAATCACTACACGTAACTGGTTTCCTTACTCTTTGGTCAATTAGAGTTGTCGACTTCGGACCGGTTTCATTCGATTGAGCGTTCCAAAAAAATAAATAAAGACCTTTTTCGCGGCGAAAACTAATAACCTTTAATTTTACAGATAGTTAGAAAAGTTTTGCTGACAGCAAAACCGGGTTAATGACGTCACAACAACCTGATTTTATATAAGGTTTGTGTCCTCTAACCGTAATTAAAAAATATTTATCTCTTCGAAAGAGAGTGTGCTCACAAGATTGTGTCTAGAACTACTATATGTATATTATATATATATATATATATATATATATATATATATAATATATATAATATATATATATATATATATATATAATATATAATAATCTATTCATAAAGACAAAAATATACATAAAGACATAAAAAGAAACACAGGACGATGCCCGATGATCAGCTACCGAAGATCACTTCTTGAAATCGAAAAGGGAATGGCTATGGTGACTAGTTAGAGGTAGGTGTTAAGCTGTAGACGACCAAAAGTTATATCTGACCCACGGACTTTATATATATATATATAAATTATATAACTTTATGTATATATCGCGACCGGATATACATATATATATATATATATATATATATATATAATATAATATATATTATATATATATATAATATATATAATATAATAGTATATAATATATATATATAATATAATATATATAATATAATATAATATATATAATAATATATATATATATATATATATATATATAATATATATATATATAATATATAAAGTCTATTCATAAAGACAAAACAAGAAAACATGAAACTATCTACTCTACATACATTAGATACACAATATGACAAATATGTTGCGATTGTCGCAGCAACACGTGACTGCAGTAGAAATGCATTGTAATCATATACTCAATAAATATCAATTGAATAAACTGCACTCAGTCATTGTAATAGTCGAGTCGTTGCAACTGTGTCAATAACACCAATATGTTGACCTCATGACCTATAAATAGCATAACGTAACAAGGAAGTATTTATAGAGCGACGGTCGTTGCACGAGTCTGTCACCTGGAGGGCCCAGGTATCGTAAGACTTTTCTCGCGAGCAAAGCTGACACCTGAAATCGTTAGCAGTAGTAATATGGGGGAGTGGTAGTAACTACCAGGCAAGTAGGCCACGTTGTTGGGCTCTTTTTGCCAGCTCCCTAAGATAGTGTTCTACTCCTTTTAATTTCAAGTGTAGGTATATTTCATCTAATCTAGACAGAAGAGCCGTGAATTTCTATGGTCCCTTTCATGCTTTATTCAAGTAATCATACATTTTTTCTCTGACTTTATAGTCTAGTGAAAACTAGGAAGAACGCGCGCCCTTGCTGTTAAACCAAACCTCCATACACTTTAAACTAAGGCAGACACACTATAGTGTATAATGTGTGTCTACTACACTATAGTATTATAATGAATTTACTATGAGGGTCTTAAATTTTGCCTATACCCAGTTTCATTTAGGGTAAGGGATCTTTAACAAGTACTTGACAACGCACAGGCTCTAAACCACCGGGTTTAAGTCCCTTCTGAAGGACGAGGTACGCAGAATTTTTATCCCTCTCATAAAAATCCTAGAGGCCCGTGCTGGAATTGAACCCATGACTAAATAATCTCGGGAGTTTAAAGTCCATTCATTTAGTGTATTGGCCGCGTATCTTAACCACTACACCACGGGTGACTCCTTTCTAAATCGTTAAGGCTTAGCAGAAATAATTGCATGTGTTACCCTTAAATAAACAGGAAGAAAAACTGAAATTCGGGGGTTCTGGGCCTAATCAATGTCAGGTATACATGGAAATACTCCAACTATACATGAACTTGAGTTTAGGCCACAACATGGTCAAGACAAGAATTATTCACAAAACAAGTGAACAAATGTTCCTCTAAATTTAGCAACCCAGTACGTCGCCTCTAAACATTACATTACCACTTCTCCAAACACTCAACACAGCGACAAGACCTTTCCACGCAGCATCTGATTACCAGTAAGTTGCCTCAAAACATGTTGCTCTTATAACGCAACGATACCCATGGTTACAGCTATAAAGGTGCATCACAATACTGCGGTAGCGATGCGTGCGTAGCGGTCATTACGATGCGGAAAATGGTGGTTCCACAATTGCCAACGCTACGGCCGCAAAAGCCGCTAACGCAGCGCACTCTTGTTCCGAATTGTGAAAAAAATACATATTTCTTAACAAAGATTAAAAAAAAGACGAAGAAGAAAAGGTTGTTTTGGACGAGCTGTGTCTTTTTAGATTTCATTTTAATTTTTTCATTATATTAAATTTTTTATTGAATCATGTCTGATGATAATGGGAACTTTCACACTAAATGACAGCTCTTCTTCTAGTTCAACCAAGAGAACAGAACAATTCAACCAAGAGAACAGAAATAATGCACAACATTTCAGAACAATTACATTAAGATAAAATAAACGGATCAAGATAATAAAACTATACCATTCAAATTGGCGAACACCGAGAATATTTTATTTAAGAATAGAAACATAAAAACTTTGAACTAATCAAAACTAAAAGGAAAAATTAAACACTTTGAAAAGACACAGCACAAACAAAAGTAATAAAATAACAATATTGTGTTATAATAACAAGATAATATTCATTTTTTTAAAATCTGAATAACTCTTTTATTAAAATCAAATTAAAATAATAAAAACTAAAACGACTTAAAGCACGGCAAGAATCAAAATCCAAACAAAACAAAAGTATTCTTCTCCTAATCGGAAGAGGGGGTAAGAAATATTCCAAAACTTTGAGAACAGAAAGGTTTCTTCCGCGTCAGGTCTTTAAGGTGTTTTGTAATCAACCAAATGCTAATCACTAGATCATTTGTGCGGGTTTAGTAGGTATGCGAAAATTTCCATTTTCCGCAACACTACCGCAAGCTGGTTAAGAACGTCCCATACGATTACATAGGTTGGAATTTGAGCTGTCACCGCACGCAACGGACGGACGCATCGCATTATTGTGAATGCACCTTAAGACCCTCCCACAGAGCATCTGCGAACTAGTAGGTTACACCCAACATGTTGTCTTTCTGGGTACCAGTCGTTGGCGCTCCAAGTTGTTGGAGCTCCATTCGTTCGCGCGCCATCATTGCGCTCCAATTCGTTGGCGCTCCATATCGTTGGCGCTCCATATGGTTGGAGCTCCATTTAAAGTGGAGCTCCAACGATATGGAGCGCCAACGAATTGCCTGCACTTACATTTTCTCGCGTGATTTCTCTAAAAATTCATAGACGCTCCAAATCGTTCGAGCTCCATTTCAAATGGAGCTCCAACGATATGGAGCGCCAACAACTTGGAGCACCAACGACTTGGAGCGTCCATGAATTTTTAGAGAAATCACGCGAGAAAATGTGAGTGCAGGCAATTCGTTGGCGCTCCAAGTTGTGGGCGCCATATCGTTGGAGCTCCATGGAGCTCCAACGATTTGGAGCGCCAACGAATGCACGGCACCCGTCTTTCTGACGCAGCGTTACCCATCACTACTCTTAATTCTCATCAAAGTGACGAGATCCTCCCACACAGCAGCGCTGTTAATTACTTTTAAATGTTATAATTGTTCGAACTTTCTCTCATAACTTCTCGTACATTCCTCTCTCATATAAATGACCTTAATACCAACTCTTACTCTGTTCTTAAATAACAACACAACTAATCCATACAACTGGATTATATTCTACATAGTATTACACACTAAATCCATATTTAAATAATACAAAATTATGGCGCGGGGGTCCGCATGTCGGGCGAATTTCCTTTTGGATATGCGTGTTTCCGTGCTTAACAACAATCCTGGTTGGAATGATAATTTTTATAGTTTTTTACATTATATAAGTTTACAACTACTAAATAAATAATTCAGACGCGGTGGTCCGCTGTCGAGCCAATTTCATTTAGAATGCGTGTTTCCGTGCTAAACAACACATTTCTTGCTTAAGGTTCCGGTTCATGCTTTAGAACCTAAGCAGTTACTCAATTGTCAAGCACTGCTCGTAACTCATTTTGTCTGTATTTTCCAAAGGAAATGTGCATAATTATCCACTCGGGTGCACAAAACTATGCCTCTAAAATTAGAAGTACGCTCTATTATTTGCACTAGTTTAAATCTTAGTTACTTATCTTTAAGCTTAGTCACTTATCTTTAAAGGTTTTAGCGCATTTCCTTTAAAAAATCTTCTCGAAAGTTGATTTTTGTACCAGGTTTGATAAAAAAATATAAATCTGTTCGAAAGATAGTGTTTACAAGAAAGTGTCTAAAAATACACACTGGATATAATGAGGAACAATAAGGAGGATTCAACTCTTAATGTTATAGCTATTGTACGACACACGGCTAAAATCTGTTGACAGCGTGGGATAATAATGCGAGAGAGCCAATGATGTTAGTGCTGGATGTTAAACCACGCCCTTGATTTCAAATCAGGCCAACCTTATTGGTGCCTCAACACTATTCTCCCACGCTGTCAACTGATTTTAGCCGTGTGTCGTACTATAGTTATATCTGTAATTAAGAAGTCAATATTTTAGAAACGACAATCAAAACGAAAATAAAATTTGTTACTAAAAGGCAAGATGTTAGACATTTATAAAGTGTTTCAATTCGATGTAAACAAACCAAACGCATTCGGAGGTTATAACCTGACGTTTTTATGAATGACGTGTGACGTCATTGCAGGAATCAGTATAGGCGGTCAACATCAGAGACTATAGATACTTAAACAGTAAGACTGTCGACTCAATGGTGGGAAAATTTGGATTTCGGTCGACACTAGCGCGGCGGAGGACCTACCTTTCAATTGAGTGGGCGTGGCTTAATTTCCCGGTTTTTGCCCACAGTCAGTTTGAAATTTAATTTTTATACTTTGTATAGTCATACTTCTAACTAGCCGTACCGCTTCGTACGGCTTTCGTCGTCTTTAAGCTTACACAGAACACTTCTGATTACTTGTAAGTTTTTCATTCAAGTAATTTATTAATTTAATCGATTCAAATAGGTAATAATGAAATAGTGGCTAAAGTTTACACGTGCTAGAAGATAGATTTTGGCATTAATGCAGCCTGTATTTTAATTACATCTGCAAGATGCACACATGTGATTAAATGTAATTACCTAATAAAATCGACTAAATCAATAAATTAATTAAATGAAATTTACACTTATCTGCCATCAGTAGCGTTCTCTGGAAGTGTTAAAAAGGTTTCTATTTACTTTTAGTTTCTGAATTTTTGAAATACAGAATATGCAACGGCGAACCGTTTTTGTGAAAAATACGTACAGAAAACAATCATTTTATAATAATAATAAATGTAGCTGTCATAACCAAGAATTGCCATGGTATTCATAAATTTAATTATAAAATTATAATCAGTCATTTTTGGAAAGCTATTGGAGTTAGTTTATGAGTTGTCCGCACCGGTCCGCCGCAGCGTTATCTTTAATAGCTTGCGATAATCGAATCCAAACTTTTCCTCATTTAAGTTAACCCCCCCTGGTCAACATTGAAAAATAACTATTTATTCCTGCAATGACGTCAATTCCGGACTAAAACATAACATGTCAAAAAATAATGATAAATAAAAGAGTCTCTTCACTTAATTACTTTACTTAAAAAAAAACAAAGCCGGCTTTCAACCCCAAAAAGTCATCATCAGTGCCGGTGAGATGAAAGAAAGGAAAAAGAAGATTATTTATTAGATCTTTTCATAGTTGAGACTGAATACAGACTACAGACTGAGTCTGTATTCAGTCTCATTTATGAAAAGATCTAATAAATAATCTTCTTTTTCCTTTCCTTCATCTCACTGGCACTGACGATGACCTTTTAGGGGTTGGAAGCCGGCTTTGTTTGAACCTAATTTGCTTAACATAGTCAGAAAAATAAGCAGAGGAATTTTAGTGTAGGTCCGGTTCTGCAAAGCTGGGAGTCATTACACTGGACCGGAAAGACTTCTTTCGTATCCAGCAAACAACACACACGCCATCTACATATTTTCTATGCAATTACAACAATACACACACACACCTGGCTTACACAACACACTTATCAACACTAACTCATGCGTATGTGACGTTCGATTTTGACCAATCATAATGTCTTGAACTGTCACATGATTTGAGTGTAAACAACTTAGTCAATGTACCATTTACATATTAGTTTAGTGCTAAAAAGTATTTGATGAAAAAAGTAGGTGTTTTTTTCTAATGCAATGTTTCCCCTTTCAGCAAAGGGGCAGGGAAGCAAAAGTTACAAGAATATAGCAAATTATAGGAAGTCATAGGAGAAAGTATCGAAAGACTGATTTTACCTAGGCCGTATTTATCCCATTGCTCGAATATGGTCCAGTGAGGTGACTTGGCCACTCGGTTCCTTACAGCCAGCAGCAGACAGAGATCACCAGCACGCAGTCTTTCTTCAATGACAACTTCCTGGTAGCTACCATCGTCGTTATAAAATCTCATACACTCCTAGCAACAAATAAAAAAACAATAATATAGTCCATTCTGTATTATTTCGAAAATAAATCAACTTTTACAGAACATTTACTTCAACCTGTTTTATTACCATCAATATAATTTAATAATTTATAAAATGAACATCAACACATGGCAAGGGCCGGTAGTCATACGAGACAGAACTCAGCATCATCTCCGAACCCAGGTTACATATAAGTGGGTTGAGTGTGTGGTGCGGGTCTGAATATACAACACATTCCATCATAGAGATATATACTAGAGGGGGCATAGCCTATCTATATACGTTGAGAGGACTGAAACATCTTTTTGGGGCTCTCAGAGCCTCAGTGTAACCACATTGAAACCTCATTCAAGAGTGAGTTAAAGAAAACACATAGTCTGCCAATCCAGAGTGGAGCCCCTTCATATTATTGCGCATACTCAACATTTTATAAAAACGCACAAATTTCAGTTTTCTTGAAATAAGTGGTTCCCTGTGGGTCGTGTGCAAAACATGAAGAGAACATTTTTTAAAGGAGATAAAATCTCTAATAAAACCAATTTTAATCATCAAAATTGGATAACTACATCCAAAGTTATGGCGCTTTCAAAAACACCAATAAATTGTTAATTTATGCAATGTCAGTGAATTTATTTAAAAGAATATTGGCGTTTTGTGCATTTTTTTGGCCATTTAACAAATTAGACCAAGAGCCCAGGGGCGTTTTGTTAATAAAAAGTGTAATGGCTGGAACCGGTCTCAATTTTTCGTAAATACCTTCCTGAACAAGGATCTGCAATTCTGCCGACTCGTATCGGATGGGTGTCCCAGGCAGAACCTTTGTCCCCTAAAATGAGTTCTGCCTGGGACACCCATCCGATACGAGTCGGCAGAATTGCAGATCCTTGTTCAGGAAGGTATTTACGAAAAATTAAACCCGTTTCCAGCCATAACACTTTTTATTAACCAAACACCCCTGGACTCTTGGTCTAAATGTAATAACTTTAGTTGTAGTCATCCGATTCAAACGAAAAGTTTTATAAAAAAATTTATCAACTTAAGAAATGCTCGATTCACGTTTTGCATTTGACCTACAGGGAACCACTTATTGCTATAAAACTGGAATTAGAACGATTTTCTAATATTTTGAGAGAGCGCATTCATAAGAAAGGCTCCACTCTGGATAGGCAGACTATGTTTTCTTCTATATAATTTAAAGCACATTTTCAGAAAAATTTGGTTCAAAGTAGTACAAAATGAGTTAATTGTTTAGGCCTGGCTCTTGGACTATATCTACATCTATGTCCACAAATACAAGTATTTTAAACGCTAAACGTAGATAGCAGCACATTATCAGATCAAATAATTCTAATGGAGTAGCACATCTCTCATATTTCCCACATCATACCACCTGTTGCTAACACTTGACGCAGTCATAAACTCGTTTAATTCAAGCCAAGCTGATAGAATTTATAAGGTGATTCTATTGGAGGGTTTTTAAGAATGAAATCTAATTTTTTTGAAATGTTAGGTTATAGTCCAGAATTGACGTCATTACAGGAATAAATAGTAAATTTTCAATGTTGACTACTTATACCGAGTCCTGCAATGACGTCACTCGTCATTCATAAAAACGTCAGGTTATAACCTCCGAATGCGTTTGGTTTGTTTACGTCGAATTAAATCACCTTATAAATTTTTAACATCTTGATTTCAAGCAGCTCATGTTTTACAACAGCATTTGAGGTCTTTTTCACTTTTCCTCATTTATACCGTAGGTATATAGGAAAAGTATTGTGTTTGTAAAAAAATCCCAAACTAGGATGAAACCGGAATTATCCGTTTTAGGCGTTTTTAAGGCCTCCTGAGTGGTTTTTGCAAAGTTGTCAGTCTGTAATAAATAAGTACACAAAGGTTCGTTTCAATTCGACAAGTATATCCATGATTTTTGTTAGATCATAAAAATTAAGGAGCATTGAGCGAAGTTAGTGTTGCATGGGTGACCGCTAAGAATCATACGGTCTTCAATTACTATCTGAAGACGAGCGAAGCGAGTCCAAAAGCATGTTGCAGTATAAAATTGGCGAACTCTATTTTTGAGGACGAGCGAAGCGAGTCCGAAGCAGAGAGAATGAGCGTAGCGAATCCGATGTAGGAAAAGGAACTTTGAGTTCCTCATCAGTTTTTCCGATGAGGAAAAGTTCCGAGGTACCCCGTACCCGATTTTTTTGCTTCGTATGAAGCTCTACAATGAGTGACATTTATTACGTCAGTGGCTACTCAAAGATTGAGCTGTAAATCATTTCTAACGAAATCAACTTCAAATATTACAAAATAATCTAATTAAAGGCGTGACTCAGGGGATGGGATGAGTGACACGCCGCGAGGTGGCCATTCCAAACAGATTTATTTTCAGTACGTCCGAGACAGTTGTACTGCGGCCTGTATATCTAGACAGGGTTGCACATGTAACTTATGACAGATGACACTAATATCAACTATTTGGCAAGTCTCACCACGATGGCCTCTAATAATATCCTTAATGATTCTGCTCACCAACTTAAACAGAACAACCAAGATACGAGAGAAGAGGTAATGTAAGCTGTAGTTAGAGTGGACAGTCAAGCCTGTTTTAGATACTTATCACGAACTCCCAAAATCGTTCACCCCCATTTACTCCCCAACTCCCATGGTCTATAAGAAGAGGTTGCCAGTTGGTAATTCTAAAGATAATTTAGTTGTGCATAAGGGATCACTACCAGATAAATAGTGTAATTTGCCAACGAGCTGATGGCGGTGCAACCTTCAAGGTACAGAAAATATGTCATACAAGAAGAAGATCCATTCTAGTCAAAAATGTTTACCTGTTTTTCATTCTGATGATCATCTTGTTTTTCATATTCACTGATAGAAGGAAGAATGGAGTAACTAGAAGATGAACTGGTGGCGGTGCAACCCTCTAGGCACCTCAACTTCATACCACCTCTACCTGATGTATCTGTAACATAGATAAATAATTAAATTAAATCGATTATTCCAGGTAAGAAGAGATATATAGTATAAGGGAACCGCCTTCCTTAACGTAGTTATGCAGTACATGTACCGCAATACATTTAGCAAAGTTTCGTAAAGCAAAGGTGCTTGCGGATCGAGAAAAATTCTCCGGCAAAATGCTACAAATCGCGAATTTATATTGGTAATGAAGAGGTTCAGGTGTGATGACATTGACACAACTTTGTGCCAAGCCAATCAACCACAGATTAGAACGGACCATCATTTCAAATGCAACGCAATGCTTCACTAGAATGTCAAACATGTGCCATTAAAATACGAAAACACCTATGTGGTTTAAGAAGAGGTGCCGTAAACACATTTTTCTATTGGTTACAGTTATGAGTTATTTTGACGTATGAGGACTTTTTGGATTCGTCTTACGCTCGCTCCTGTCCACTCCTACCTCATAAAATCTCAAATTCAACATCCTACGCTGAACGCGACGCGAAAAACTAACCTAGCGATTGATAGTTTTATACATTGACGCATCTACTGCCTCAACTACTGTACGAATTTTGATGTGTGAACAATTTTTAGATTCGTCTTACGCTTGTATGTATATTAAATATTATTTAATGCCCATTCAGCGAATATATATATATATAATATATATATATATATATATATATATATATATATATATATATAATATATATATATATATATATTTATTAAAATGAGTATCTAATGAAGCGTATCACCAGTGTGCAATAGCAATTCTAGCCATACAATAGCGGGGTACCTCAGAACTTTTCCTCATTTCATCGGACTCGCTTCGCTCATCCTGAGAATGCATCCGTATCATTTCTCAGCGGTCACCCATACAGCAGTGACAACGCTAAATGCTGCTTAACTTTTATGATGCAACAAAAATCAAGGATATACTTGTCGTATTGAAACGAAACTTAGTGAACTTATTTATTATGTATTAGTATACACTTGTACCAAATTTCAACTCAATTGCACCATTTCCCAATTTGTTACAATATTTGTAAAAACGTACACAAGTTGAACTAATGCTGATAATGAGATGAAGCTTGACACATATGTTAGTCTTACACATAATCACATGCGTGTCTAATCTCAATCCGATCCCATCATTTTTTATAATTCCCATCGTTTTATAATTTTACGATTTTTCGAAATTTTCACGGAGTCATTCTTGCGGGTTTATGACGTCATAAACCACGAATAGCACAACTACAGCAGTAGAATGATTTTTGTAAAAAGTTTTCATTTCTCTAGCATGAAGACACTAGGAGCTAGGATGATGAACAGACACACACACACACAGACAGAAAACTTTGTGAAAACCACTCAGGAGGCCTTAAAAACACCTGAAACAGATAATTCCGGTGTCATCCCGGTTTCGGTTTTTTTTTGCAAACACAATACTTTTCCTATATACCTACGGTATAAATGAGCAAAAGTTAAAAAAAATGAATTCTAAGGCCGAACACGTTAGTCAGCCGTATCGAGGGTATATTTGAACTTAGTAATGACTGACGTGGTTATTGCGTCATATGTTGTGACTTAACCAGGGTAATTCATTATAATCTGTAATACTATATAATTATACCTTGTCTGAGTTTACCTTCAAGCCGCGATCATACAAAGTAATAACGAATTTCGTAAAGGCAAACTCCGACATACTGGTTGCGATCACAAAGTATCAGACTATAGGCAAACATACTCTAACACACACACAGACTACAGCTATAGACATATCACTCACACAGATGTACAGCTCACATATACACTGACAATCAGTGGTATCGCACACACAAACATACTCAATATTCTAGGTACGTTATATACAAGCACACAAAAACACGCACACGCACGCAACTAATGCTAGAGTGAGTAAGTCAAGGTCAGACAGCCTAATAAATATATCCTACAATGAAATATCATATTTACAATAATAATATTTCTTTATTTCATACAATTATTACATTACAATAAATATTAAAAATCGGGTACGGGGTACCTCGCAACTTTTCCTCACCCTTCGCACTCGCTTCGCTCGTCCTCAGAATAGGATGCTTAACAAATGGCCTAGGGTTTTTAAACTTCGGACACGCTTCGCTCGTCCTCAGAAATTTTACTAATTAGTAGATTTTGATCGGAGTTTTTTATATTTGTTCCTATTTTTTTTGCGGTTTCAACGACGTGTTAAATTATGTCAAAAACACGTGTATACTTTTGGTATTATCAAGCGTCAAAATTTTAAACTTCAAAAGTAAATAATATCAAAACGAATTTCATAAGATTTGTTTGTCATATTGAGAGGTATATTCCTGCCAAATTTCAAGTTCACGGGTCATTTTTCGATTTTTTACGAGTTTTGTTTTTAATTTTTGCTGACGAAGCAAATAGGGTTAACGGTGACATAAAATGTCGATATTCCGGGCAGCACAACTAGACCCAAAGACTGATTTTTGTACCAAGTTTCAAAAAAATCCGAAACCGGAATTATCCGTTTCAGGCGATTTTAAGGCCTCCTGAGTGGTTTTCGCAAAGTTGTCTGTCTGTATGTGTGTCTCTGTTATCATCGTAGCTCCCAGTGTATTTATGCTAGAGAGTTGAAACTTTGTACAAAAATCAGTCCACCGCTGCAGTTGTGCTATTCGGAAAATATTTTTTATGACGTCATTACTCACCAAAAAAATTTGAAAAATCATAAAACGCGAAAAAATGATGGGATCGGATTGAGATTAGATAGACACGCAACGCATGTGACAGCATAAAACTAAAATATGTGGTAAGTTTCATCTCATTGTCAGCATTAGTTCAATTTTATTGAATGACTTATGTAGGTTTTTTTTAAATTGTTAAAAGGATAATTCTGGTTTCATCCCGGTTTCGGATTTTTTTGCAAACACAATACTTTTCCTATATACCTACGGTATAAGTGAGGAAAAATAAAAATTACAATTTTATCGTAAATCTGGCCTCATTCGATTAAGTAAGCATTTGTTCAAGATTGAAAGGAACAAGGCCGCTAGAGAGTACAATATACGCAGCTTGTCAGGGAGGTAGAGACAGTATAGTCGACGTAATTATATGTATATGGATTGATACGTCACGCGACGTATTGTCTGCAGGTAACGAGTATACGTAACCCACACACGCAGAGTCAGTCGTACATGAATCATTACCAAGACTACGGCGAACCAGTTTCTGTGAGAAACAACCCTTGAAATCCAACCCAGAGTTTTGAACAGTCAGGTGCAAGGTTCTGCTAGCTAGCAGAATACGACCTCGAATGTGAACTTATCAGCTGCTGTAAGCAGTTCTTACAGAGCTACTATACCAAGATGGATATTCTAACACATTTAACAGACAACCGTAGCAGGTTAACCGCAAATGTTTACTTGACAGATGTGACAAATAATTTAACAACTAACTTGGTTGAATAATTTACATCTGTTTAACAACCCTTATACAAACGGACAGCACAGCATATGTTCATTAACATGTTTAAATCAAAATTTTACAGTCATAAAATGTAAAAATAATTCAGGCCTTAAAAATGTAAAAATACTACTGCCATAAAAAGTCGTCATAGTTCTGGACAAAAAAAGTCAAAATAGTTGTTATATCCTGCCCATTATTCAAGGGGCTCGATTAGAGATTTGTAGATCTTTCTCTAATCTATATACCTATTTTGTTGGCTAACCTGTTGGCTCTCCTGAGATGGTCCCTACGTCTTTTTGTTTTAACCATAGAGATATATTGCTAGAGAGGGCATAGCCTATCTCAATACATTAAGCCTGAAACCTCTTTCGGGGTTAAACCTCATGGAATCCTCCTCTAAAATCAAGTTAAGGATATAAGAAATCAATAATTCTTTAATAATTGTTTAATTCTTAAATTGTTAATTAAATAATTCTTAATTGTTAATAATTGTTTTAATTCTTTCAATATTTAACAAAAGTATTGCCATAAATCGTCGTCATAGTTCTGGCCAAATAAAATTAAAAAAATACTTGCAACGCTCGACTTCAGAATAAGGCGCGGTCGAATATCCACGGCTTTCTAGAACATTGGATCACCAACAAACTTTTTTTATAACTTTTTTTTCAAAATTTTCAGTAATTAGCCGGATTTGTGATAAATGAAGCCTATTTCCGTAATCTGCACGCTCTTTTGGTTAATCTCAAAGAGTATTTACATTCACTCAACGATTTATTTTTAATCTAACTTGGTACATACATAACTACTGTTAGACGTCAATGTTAACAAATATGACATGTCAAAATATAACACAAAATATTGACGTCTAACAGTAGTTATGTATGTACCAAGTTAGATTAAAAATAAATCGTTGAGTGAATGTAAATACTCTTTGAGATTAACCAAAAGAGCGTGCAGATTACGGAAATAGGCTTCATTTATCACAAATCCGGCTAATTACTGAAAATTTTGAAAAACAAATTATAAAAAAAGTTTGTTGGTGATCCAATGTTCTAGAAGGCCGTGGATATTCGACCGCGCCTTATAAGAAAATGATACAAATTATAGGCTGTTATGACATCGGACTCGCTTCGCACGTCCTCAGAATGGCTTCGTCCTAAAATACTTCGGTCATCATTCCCACCCACGATATTATTAGGCAACTAAATTTCTAGGGTGTTAAGAACTTAGGCTGATTAAATCTTCAATAAAAGTCATTTAAAAAGTTATTTTAAATAAATAAAATATAAATAAATAAATAAATAAAATCTTTATTGTAGAGACTTAAAAGTATACAGTGGTCAAATTTTTACAAATCATTATTTAAAACAAATACATTCGCACTTCATTCTAAAAAGCTACGACTAATATATCAACGAGTGATATCAATATCAATAAATATTCCTAAACCATTAAATCTACTTATCACAGACAACCCTATTACTAAATAACTAAGTTTTAAAAATAAATAAAAATTACAAACAGAACAATACAGGAACATAACAAACAATTAGGAATAGTTTAAAACATACTAGAACCACTCATGATATCACAAACTATACAAAAACTACATTTTCCTTTAGAAGAAAGAAAAAATTCACTGTCCTCCTCATTTTAGTGTTAGTGAATGAGCCTGATGATGACAATTCATCTTTAGTTAAAAATAGCGTACTTTTCCTATAGGAAGAGTAATTAAATAAATTGAATTTTAAGACAAAAGTACATTTATAAATGGTGAAGATATCCGCTAAATTTAAAGTCAGATATGACTCAGAAATAATTAGTACGTTCACACACACTCTAGATCCGCGTATCGTATAGAGTACGATCTCTCAATACGGTAATTTAAGCTGTATGAACCATGCGGAGGGGATCCGATCGCATACGCTAGAACTAGGGAGATGGAATCTAAATGGATCCCCCGATACGCTGTATGTACCTTTAGAGACGATCGTATTTAACGGATAACCTTCTCGTCGAACTTTTATTTCACTTCAATATTACCGTTTTTGATCAAATAACTTTTGGAATATTATTTTTTTAAGTGTAACTTTTTTATTATGCAAAGAAATCACAATTTAATTTAATAAATTTTTTGTTTTAAACTTCCTTAGAAACAAAAGTGAACCTTCACTATAGACGTCATGTTTCGGCGGGATCAGTTATCACTCGATCGACTAAACAAATACGCTGTAAGAACCGTGAAGTTAGTTGACCGTATTGCATACGTATTCTATACGATCCGCGGATCTAGAGTGTGTGTGAACGTACTAAATGTCTAGTAGAACTGCACGGAAGATAATAATTTTTAACCGTGTTGGGGATCTACATGTAATATAATATTCGATATTACAGAGTTTTGCAAAACATGAATAGTTTCTTGCAAATATATTTAGCGCATTTTCTGTGATGAATCCAAGCAAATTGACAGACAAGTAAAAGTGCTATACTGTTCCGAAAATAAAGCCTCAACCGAAACCTGAGCAAGACATGGACTGATGCGCAAGGAAAGAAAGCATTCCATAGCAATTTCGCCGGCTACCGGACCAGAATTATTTTGGATTAAATTATCTCCAGAACCAAGATCTGAACCTAGACCTATGGGTCTCTCAGACCCACCCATAGGCCTGGTTTGTGAGAACCCAGAATTCTAACAACTAAGAATCCACATTCTAGTTCTCAACTCGCATCGACTCCGGACTGGTTTCGTTCATCTCAGAAAAATCACCCAACAAAAACACTCCGTAAAAAAATGCTGCAAGTCTTGCGTAAAAAGTTATGATATCACATTTTGGTTTACGCCAAGTCTATTCATTCGCTGTTTACATAAATCTTAAGAGATATAGATGATTATTTAAAATCTGCAACACGCAAAATGAGCTTAAAAGCCTTTCAAAATTTAACAGTAAAGAAATTTCTGACAGGCCAAGAACGCAGAGGTAAAATTAATTAATCATGAATCTCTTCTTCAAATTAATATTTAAAGTTTTTTCTTCTAAATAGGTATTATTTAGTATTTATTATTTTATTTCTAACCCAAACAAACCCCCTCACACCCCAAAAAATAACCAAATTTAATAAATAAAATAAAAATAAAGAGGCACAAATCACCCCAAATCAATAAATAAAATATGGCTCCGGTTAACACAAAATAAATACTGTATACTTTTGCCAATAAAGAACTTGTTTAAAAAAAAATTTCGTTGTTTAGCGTTCCTGCCAAGTCAGAAATTTCTTTACTGTTAAATTTTGAAAGGCTTTTGAGCGCATATGTTGCGGATATTAAATAATCATCATCTATATCTCTCAAGATTTATGAAAACGGAATGAATAGACTTGGCGTAAACTATGATATCATAACTTTTTACGCAAGACTTGGCTGCATTTTTTCACGGAGTGTTTTTGCTGGGACCTCACTTCTTTTTGTAAGTAATTTCGATTAATTTTGCTTCTGAACTTGAGATGTGTGGATTTTGGAAGAACCTATTTTCTGTCTTTTTTGGTCCATTTTTATGTCATATATAGATAATAAATCTAGACGGTATTTAAATTTCTTTCATTAGTATGTGTTGATACCTGCACTATCTTAACTATTTCACAAATGTAAGTTTGCGACACTCTAACCCAAGCCTTTTAAATAAAACCCATGACTAGACATGTCGACTAATCTTTTTCTCATATTGAATACTTAGAAGCTTATTTAACTGTCCATAATCTAGTAATTTTCTCTTTGCATAGTTTCTTGCAATTTATAATATTATACTTCGCATTGGTATTACTTTTAAACATGATAAATAGTATTTTTTTTTAAATATTAGATGACATATATATAAAATTGCATATATTATAACTGTCTGAAGTTAAAAGCAGGTACTCATGTGGTGATTTCGGTCGAGCCCTTCTTACAAACCAACATGTAAAATAACTCATTTTGCATTTGAAATAATTATAACAATGGATGCTTCATATTAAAATCAATAATATGCTATTAAGTTTAAATTATTTAAATTTCTCAACACTTGATAAAGATTTAAGAAAAATATATCACTTATATAATACAGTCATTATATTATTGTCAGACATATATATTTTCATGTTACAAATAATGAATCATAAGATGTTGATGTAGTCGTTATAAACCACTAATTTTTCATATCAGAGGCAATATTTAGGAGATCAAATTAAAATATTGCAAATTTCACAATTTTTCCTTTCTTTACCAAACAAATCCTACCCTCATTCCAAATTTCAAGTGTCTACGATTATTAGAAGTGCCTTAGAATTATGATGAGTGAGTTAGTGAGTGAGTGAGTCAGTCAGTCAGGGTCGAAATTAGTCATTTTCAAAGCGAAATTTCTCATGTTCTATAATAGATAAAGAATTGTAATTTCACCAGTAATATTGCTTTGATATGATCTTTTCGTCAGCCAAATTGAAAGATTCTAGGTTTATCCAGCCAAAAGATACAAGGGGGTAGAAAATGCTCCCAATTATTTCTGGAAAAGGGTGTCGTCAGTGCCAGCCTTGGATATGAAACTTGTACCTTTTAAAGCAAGACTTGGCTGGGGCACTGCCGTGCCCCTAGATATAAAAACAACTAGAACGAGAGTTTGCGGGAAATACTTCAGCAGTGTTGTCTTCAGGTTTTAACAGCACCACTTTAATCGTCTTTTACAACGTCAGCTTCAAACTAGAAGTATGTATGGGTTAAAATTGCACTAACATAGGATCAATACTCCCCCCCCCCCCACCACAGTCTGGTAGGCCTAGGACAACATTTTCCACATAGGCCTAGTCTCTCAACCAACAAGGATGCAGCTTCTCTATCTAAGCCAACATTACTTCCTTTACAAACATCAACATTAACATGGGCAAAGATGAAACACTCAGGCTAAGCCACACATTAATAATATAATAATAATGCCCGTGTTTGGACCTTTCGGCCCTTCAGGGAACCAAATCGGGTGGGTCACATCTACTATGCTCAAAGTAAAGCTAAAGTTTGCAAAATCTTTTTACATTAAATTCTATTCATAAAAACTGAGAGCATAGCCCGGGCTGTGAACCCATTAATACATAAGCCACACATTAATACAAAGTAAAAAAATCGGGTACTGGGTTCCTTGCAACTTTCCTTCATCCTCCCTACTTCATGTGAACCACATCTTTATAAATAACTCCATCATACTAGAGCAGCTAAACTTTCACAAAATCAGTAAAATTAGAAAGTAAAAATGTTTGGGCTCTAATTGAATGAAATTAGTCCGGTTTAGAAACAACCATTCTAAATGACCAAAAAGTAAAAAAAAATCCGTTGTAAATAACCGGAAAACCCAAAATACGGTCGGTAGACTAGAAATGTCGAGTAGGTTATCGTTTTTAGGGAGCCGAATCGAATAATACCAGTCCGAAGTCAATACAACCACTCAAAGCCAGCGATGAGTTTTTATCGTAATAATTCTGGCGCAATGGTTTGCAATGCGGGGGGAATTTTTTTAAAAATTCCGGCGCGGTGGTCCGCATGTCGGGCAAATTTCCATTGGATGCGCATTTCCGTGCTAAACAACAATCCTGGTTGATATGATAATTTTTATAGATTTTTTTACATTATATAAGTTTACAACTACTAAATAAATAATTCCGGCGCGGTGTTCCGCTGTCGGGCGAATTCATTTAGAATGCGTGTTTCCGTGCTAAACAACAATCCTGGTTGATATGATAATTTTTATAGATTTTTTTACATTATATAAGTTTACAACTACTAAATAAATAATTCCGGCGCGGTGTTCCGCTGTCGGGCGAATTCATTTAGAATGCGTGTTTCCGTGCTTAACAACCATTTCTTAGGTTCCGGTTCATGCTTTTATAACCTAAGCAGTTACTCAATTGTCAAGCACTGCTCGTAACTCATTTTGTCTGTATTTTTCAAAGGAAATACGCATAATTATCTAGTT
This sequence comes from Microvelia longipes, assembly GCA_018340805.1. Taxonomy (NCBI): domain Eukaryota; kingdom Metazoa; phylum Arthropoda; class Insecta; order Hemiptera; family Veliidae; genus Microvelia; species Microvelia longipes. The sequence continues at coordinate 3,743,834 of JACMZG010000019.1, forward strand.
GATTATACAAAACTAGGCCTATAAAATTAAAAGTACGCCCTATTATTTGCACTAGTTTAAAGGTTAGTTACTTATCTTTAAGCTCAGTCAGTTATCTTTAATAGGTTTTAATTTTGGTTTTCGATAATTTTTTGTGGTGGTGTTTTGTGGTATTGACTTTGGAACGGTTTCATTCGATTCAGCGCCCAAAATTACAGAGAAAACAAAACTCTCTGTACTCGTTTTTTTTATCGACCTAAATTTTGGTTCCGGAAATTTACAATGGTTTTTCGACTTCTCGGTCACTTAGAGTGGTCGTATCGACTTCGGACCGGTTTCATTTTATTCAGCGTCTCAAAAAAAAACATATATACTGACCTTTTGGCGGCGAAAAATATTAACTCTGAAGATTCTGATTTTTGAAAATTTTGCTGACTTAGCAAATCAGGTTGATGACGTCACAAAAACCTGGTTTTCAATAGGGTTCGTGTATTCCCGAAGTTTGATTTTTGTACCAAGTTTGATCAAAAAATATTCGCCAAAGGAAATTGGCTAAAATGGACCCCAATGCAACTTTGAATGTATTTATGTTTTGTTCCGGGGTTTAAACACACTGCCAAGTTTGATTTCCGATATGCCAGCAATCTCATAAGCGAATCGTTTGTATTGTGAATTCGCTGAAATTAATTAAGAAGGCTTTTAAACACATAAATAGGAGATTCAGATGAAATCTCCGTACAATGTCTGATATTTACGGCCGCTCTAAAATAATATTTCTGTTAATTTCGCGGTCGGATGCATTTTGGCACGGGATTATTGGCAGAGAATGGCATAAAAACGTTCAATCCGGGACTCCATCTTAGTGAAACCGGTGGGATCAAACAATAGTTTAAAATTAAAATACTTTTTTAAAACTAGCCAAGTATAGACATACCTATACTTGGACTAAAACTTTTTAGTCCAAGTATAGACATACTATACTTGGACTAAAAACAAGTATAGACATACCTTTACTTGGACCAAGAGCAGGACCTGAAAAAATGTGACTCATTTTGTACAACTTCAAACCAAATATTTCTGAAAATATACCTTAAATTATGAAGGAAAAGCATAGTCTGCCTATCCAGAGTGGAGCCTTTCATATGATTGTGCATGCTCAAAATTTTATAAAATCACACCGTTTAAGTTTTCTTGAAATAAGTGGTTCCCTGTGGGTCGAGTGCAAAACATGAAGAGAACATTTTTTTAATGTGATTAAATGTTCTATAAAGAGAGTGTTTAATCATCAAACTCGGATAACTACAACCGAAGTTATGGCTCTTTCAACAACACCCAAAAAGTGGTTAATTTATGTAAAGTCAGCGAATTTCATTAGAAAAATATTGGCTTTTAGTACAATTTTTTGGCCATTTAACAAATGTTATTTGTAGTTATTTGATTTGAAAAAGGAAATTGAAAAAAGTTCTTCTGCAAACGATCTACAGGGAGCCACTTATTACAAGAAAACTGGAATTTGTGCGATTTTATAAAATTTTAAGAGAGCGCAATCATATGAAGAGCTCCACTCAGGATAGACAGACTATGCTTTTCCTTCATAATTTAAGGTATATTTTCAGACAAATTTGGTTTGAAGTAGTACAAAATGAGTCATATTTTTTAGGCCTGGCTCTTGGACTGTTACCACATGCTTAAAATTTACTTTAAATTAAGTATGACCTGAGATCATGTAGTCAAAGAAAAGGGGAAAACCACGGTGGTCTACATTTTCCCATCGCATAGTAGTAGTAGTAATATGGTGGGAGTGGTAGTAACTAACAGGCAATAAGACCACGTTGTTGGGCCCTTTTTGCCAGCTCCCTAAGATAGTGTTGTACTCCTTTTAATTTCAAGTGTAGGTATATTTCATCTAATCTAGACAGAAGAGCCGTGAATTTATGGTTCCTCTCATGCATTATTCAAGCAATCATACATATTTTCACTGACTCTTATAGTCTAGTGAAAACTAGGAACAACACGTGCCCTCGCTGTTAAACCAAACCTCCCTACACTTTAAACTACAAGGCAGAAACACTATAGTATTATAATGAATCTAGTATTATAATTGGCCATGAATTTCTATGGTTCCTCTCAAGCTTTTTTTCACCCAATCATACATATGTTCACTGACTCACTATAATATTATATTGAATCAACTATGAGGGTCCTAACTTTTGCCTATACCCAGTTCCATTTAGGGTAAGGGATCTTTACCGAGTACCTGACAACGCACAGGCTCGAGACCACCGGCTTTACATCCGTTCTGAAGGACGTGGTACACAGAATTTCGATCCCTCTTATAAAAATCCCAGAAGCCTGTGCTGGGATTGAACTCAAGACTAAATAAACTCGGAAGTTTAAAGTCCATTCCTTCTGTAAATAGGCCGCGTACCTTAACCATTACACCACGGGTGACTCATAACTTACACCTAACAAGGACTTAACTTTGTGAAAGTAAATAGATTAAATAAGTGATGACATCAGACTGTATACTTGGACAGAACCTAGAATTTCGATTATCTGCAACTACCTCTTAAATTTAAATTTATGGTTCGACATTCAGACAGTTTCAAAATTAGAATATAGTCTCTACTGGATGAATACAGTAGTCTTCATCCAGATACAAATGCTCTAGTCACGGAAGTAGAGAAAAGTAGGTCAGACCGGCGTAGAGGTCGAAGCATGTTGCTTTTGTGGGGGCGGTGCAATATTTTGCCACGTGCTTGAAACGGAGGCAGAGTCGGGGGTGGCACACAATACACTATTCAGACGTTATTGATGTATATTAAATTCAATTCAATACCTATATACATATATATATATATATATATATATATATATATATATATATATATATATATATATATATATATATATATATATATATATATATATAAACACACAACACACAGTCTTTCCAACTTCAAATACGACATTGCTATGTTACACCCTATAGAAATACTAAGCAAGCGAACAGAACTTTTACATCCATTAACGCACTTCCAGACTAAACTACTAAACTGAATTTAGTTTAAGTGGACTTTTTAGACATATCTGATGCCCTTAAACCTTCCTGTATCAATAAATTAGACATTCATAATGGCCATATTGTACGCTTCTTAGATAACAGAGCTTGTGAGACGGTATTTACAATACAATCACACCCATAAAAGCTTTAGTAGTAGTAGAAGTAATATGGGGGGAGTGGTAGTAACTATCAGGCAAGTAGGCCACGTTGTTGGGCCCTTTTTGCCACCTCTCTAAGATAGTGTTCAACTCTTTTTATTTTAAGTGTAGGTATATTTCATCTAATCTAGACAGAAGAGCCGTCAATTTCTATGGTCCCTCTTATGCTTTTTCCAAGCAATCATACATATTTTCACTGACTCTTAAGGCCCGTCTACAATCTTAAGTTAAGTTAGGAAGAATCGAAGAAGTGAAGAATCCTCAGGAAGAACGAAGAAGTGAAGAATTTTTCACTTAGAACAAACTATTTGAAATTCCCGCTCTTTAGACTTGAGAGATCCGTAAACACGTCTACAACCTCTGAGTTGTTAAGTCAAGTTTTAAAGTTACAATTACACATATAGCTGTATTTAGACTACTTTTCTTCCTACCGTCTACACACATTTTATTTATTTACTTATTGTAACAACGAGCAGAGCTCAATAACAATTTTAATACAATTTAAATAAACATAAACTACTTTTCTTTCTACCGTCAACACACATTTTTTATTTATTTATGGTAACAACGAGCAGAGCTCAATAACAATTTTAATACAATTTAAATAACCATTGCTTTTTCAATGATCTTTCCTTCCATTTTTTAAAGACTTTTTGCAAATATATTTTTAATTTACTTTTAAAATCGCCGTGTTTTATTTATTTTAATTAATAAATAAAATCAAAATGGATGAGGTAATTGTTGGGAGTGCTATTTTCCTTATCTCTAGTATGTCTACAGACGTAGGAACTCATCCATTTCAAAAACTATATAATTCAAAAATAAAAGAAAAATATATATTTATAAAAAAATATTCAAACAAACAAACAATCACATATTCAAATAATCACATATTCAAACAACAACAATCAAAACAATCACATACATCGTTTACAAAATATTGTAATCATTCAAACAGATAACGTTGTACATTCTTCTTTAAGTAACTTATAAAAAACCATTCTTATGGTTTTCTTAAGTCAAAAGAGCGGGAAAAAGAATTATTTAAGAAGAAAAAGAGATTTTGAAAAATTCTTCACTTCTTCAATTCTTCCTAACTTAGATTGTAGACGGGCCTTTACACTCTAGAGAAAACTAGGAACAACACGTGCCCTCACTGTTAAACCAAACCTCCACATACTTTAAACTACAAGGCAGAAACAGTATATTATTATAATGAATCTACTATAAGAGTCCTAAATTTTGCCTATACCCAGTTTCATTTAGGGTAAGGGATCTTTAACGAGTACTTGACAACGCACAGGCTCAAGACCACCGGCTTAACGTCCCTTCTTAAGGACGTGGTACGCAGAATTTTTATCCTTCTCATAAAAATCCCAGAGGCTCGTGCTGGGATTGAACTCATGCCTAAATAATCTCGGAAGTTTAAAGTCCATTCATTCAGTGTATTGGCCGCGTACCTTAACCACTACACCACGGGTTATTCTCCATAAAAGCTTTATCTACAACACGTAACTTGTTGGCTTCATTGGGGCAGTCGTTCATTCATTAGGAGCCGTAAGCCGTGCCAGCAGAGTGCACGCCGCAAAATAAATTGATTCAACTTTAAAGACAGTGTTGGCAAGGGTACATATAGAGTGTAGTGTTCAATCCAGTTCGTTTACATGGCAGTGAAGTAAGTAATTCATTTCTTTAAATGTAGTATAAATACGTTAAGACTGAAATATTTTGATAAATGTAGAAACAATAACGTCTATTGTAATCGTTACTGATAAATACTTCGTTTATAAGTTAGTTGCATTACTTATCAGTCCAGTCTCGCAGCTCTATTTCCTTAGAATAATACTAATATAGAAGGAGCATATGATCGTAAACACAATTTAATTCAATCGAAGAATCAGCTACCGTCGATACTTGCTGTTGGATATAAATATCCCTGGACCGGTTTCGGCATAACGCCATCACCAGCAGACATGGCAACACTCGAGCTCTCATCTAATAAAGTTAAATCAGTGATTAACTTCTAGTCTCAATGAGCTCGACGAGCCCTCTGACGTCGTGCTCATTGAGACTAGAAGTTAATCACTGATTTAACTTTATTAGTTGAGAGCTCGAGTGTTGCCCCGCCTGCTGATGATGGCGTTATGCCGAAACCGGTCCAGGGATATTTATATCCAACAGCAAGTATCGACGGTAGCTGATTCTTCGATTGCTTCTTCAACTTGCGGTAAATACAACCTTTTTAATTTTAACAATTTAATTCCACTGATAACACGAAAGCCGGTTGACTGGTGGTCTATAGTAGGGGTACCACCCTAACAACAAAACATTATTTTAAATATTTGTCATAAATATTCATTACTGAAGAAAGATCGTAAGCAACAAATATAATAACTTAAAACACCTGCTGAGTGTTTAATAAAACCGGTCTTAGATGGCAAAAGGATAGCGGAATACGAGAATCTACATTTAGTTGACGAGGACTACTTTTAATATACTTTAAATTAAAAACGTTATAATACAATTTAAAATGCTTTCAATATTATAATGCACCGATATTTATATTAGTATTTTATGAATAATCAATAATTAATTAATAATAGAACATAATAATTCAGCAACTGGAAGTATTGCCAACTTTGTTATAGGAAAATTCTATATTGCTAGGGTGGCAGCATTACTTAAGACCACCAGTGAAACGACTATGCTGTTATTAGTTATGCTCCGTCTATATTAAGTATATTTCTATCTGATTTAAAACGAAATATTTTGTGGCCTGCGATTCCTGAAATATCGACTGATCCAAGTCTATCAAACAGTCTAGCTAGCAGTCAACGAAGATTTGCTAAAAAGCGAGCGTTTTGTAGTCAAAAGACGTCGCGTGCGTGACGAAGTATTCTGAGACAAACCAAATACGCAGTGGTTTTCGAAACATCAAGGCCCGTATTCAGAATGATCAAAAGTTGCAAAAAAAATCTCTCCTAGGTTCTTCCTAGGTTGTTCCTAGGTTGTTCCTAGCTTTTTCCTAGCTTCTTCCTAGCTTTAGTGTCGATTTTAGAACATTTTTAACCGTCCCTAGGGCTAGGAAGAGATCTCTCCTAGGTTTCTCCTAGCCTTTTCCTAACTTTGCACCTTAAATTCTAGGAAAAGGCTAGGAAAAAGCTAGGAACAACCTAGGAAGATCCAAGGTAGGTAGAGAGGTACCTTAAATCGTCCCTAGATTGTCTCTAGTCATTTTTTGTTCTATTTTAATAATTGTTTTTGAGCTTAAAATCCGTTTTGGGTAAACAAGAGTGGTTCAGGGCGAAAAATATTTTTGGTTGTCACCCCCTTAATAATTTTGGGGGTGCTGACCCCAAAAAGTCAAATTTTTTTTATTGCTCCACAACTTTTTGACCTAAAACGGATTTCGAGCTAATAAAAACAATTTTTGGTCGGCTCCCCCTTATAAATTTTGGGGGTGCTGCCCCCAAAAAGTCTAATTTTTTTTATTGCTCCAAACAACTTCTTTTGACCTAAAACGGATTTTGAGGCAATAAAAAAAATTTTTTGGTCAGTTACCCCTTATAAATTTTAGGGGTGCTGCCCAAAAAAATCAAAAATTTGTTTTATTGCTCAAACAAATTCTATTGACCTGAAACGGATTTTGAGCCATTAAATTTTTTTTTTTTGGTTGGCCCCTTATAAATTTTGGGGGTGTTGCCCCCAAAAAAATCAAAAATTTGTTTTATTGCTCCAAACAACTTCTTTTGACCTGAAACGAATTTTGCACCCAGTAAAAAATGTTTTTTTGGACGTGTCCCCTAATAAATTTTGGGGGTACCACCCCGGGAAAATTACAAAAAAATTACCGGAATTTCATTTTATTAGTATCAAATGTTCAGAATATGACGCAAAGGTTTTGCTCCAATATAATCTAAAGTTACTGTAAAAAATCACATATTGGTAATATGATGACCATACATACCAGACGATTAACAACATAACAATTGGGTATTCAAATTCCAGTTGTCAACTTAGTGGGGTTGTAACGAATTTTATCGCGATAGCTCCATACGAAGCTGAGTTAATCAAAGTGATGTATTGGTGAAATGCACCAGTGCAGGGTGAAATGCACCACCCTGTATATCTTCTTCATGAGCACTATGTTAAGCGTCGCGAAAAGTGTGACGTCACAAAATACATATTGGCTCATATCAAACAAAATGAAACAAAGGATCCTATTATTTATTTTTGTGATCCTAAAGTGACCAATAGCATTGCTTTATTATGTAAACAAAGAAACGTTCTGCAACAAAACGTAACTTCCGTGACGTATTTATATTTGATATGGTCGATATATACCCGAAGCAAATTTTTACATTCCATTTACATTTTTTAATTTTTTGTTAAGCATAACAAATGTTTTTCCCTAAGCAATAGGCTTATGAATACTATAAAAATACACTCAGTTCACGACGTAAAGAAAATCGTGATCTCTACGTTTACAACGTATGAACTCAGAGATGTTTAATGCTGATTTGATTAGAAGATCAGCTAACTAACAATCATAACGGGGATAGTAAGGATTTTTACATTATGTTGGTAGAGTAAACATTATACTTATTGATGTATCTCCCATTAAATTGTGGGATTCAAAACTCTGCCTTAACGTGGTAGTGTTGTATATTCCCATCTAGAATGAAGTAGAGCTGTTAACTGTTTTGAAAATCCCCGTTTTGAGCGACCGCCTTCTTGATTGCTAACCTTGCAATAAATGCTATCAATTATTATAAATGGAAAGTATCATAAACTTGATGAAACCCTATAGAAAATAAATAAAATAATACTAGTGCTGAGTATATTTTATTGAGTAATATAATATATTACTGGAAAGGTCTAAACTAAACTAAATAAATTACGGGCAAATTGGCTAACATATAGAAGTAAACAAGACTGAAAAGTATATTGTACATTTTGTTTGCTTTGTGTAGTTTTTTAAACTGTTCACAATATCAACCGCTTTTAAAACGCCTAAAACGAACTAATTGCTACGTAAACTAATTTGACTTTACGAGATATGACTGTATAGATCAGTGTGAAAAATGAAAATTCCAACTGTAGGGTTTATACAACCCTATAATATGATGATTTTTATGTCAAGTATAATAATTTCTCCTATAAACTTACAATCAAAAATGTGGCACCCATACACTCTACAAAAGTTTAACCTGTTTTTATTATCACTAACTATGTTATTGTAAAAACATTTAAATAGTACATTAATGACATATAATGATTTCTTTATAAGTGAAAATAAAATGCAAATCATTCTCTAGTTTCAAACCTTCACTGGGTCAAGGTCACGCACTTTCACATTAAATATACTTTAAAATAATCGGCAACTATAAATAAGTTTGTTGTCATTACAAATTTACGTATTTTAAGGGAGTTTATTCCGTGCCAGGTTTTGTTTACACATCATTTTTTATTTTGTAGAATATCTCAATATTATTAGTTTTACAGTTCTCTACTAGGTAGCGCTAGTTGTCAAAAATGTCTGTTTACGTAAAATTGAGGTTCAAATTATTGTAAAGATAAATAATAAAATTAAGTTATAATAACTCTAAAGTAAGTTTTTATTCTATTTTGTTATATTAACGGTTTAGCACGAATAAATTTACGTAAAATCATTCCTAGGGTTGATTTTTTAAAAGCTAGGAGAAGGCTAGGAAGAAGCTAGGAAGAAGCTAGGAACAACCTAGGAACAACCTAGGAGAGATTTCAAAAAACTGATTCTGAATACCGCTAGGCCTAGGAGAAAGCTAGGAAAACCTAGGAGAAGGCTAGGAACAACCTAGGAGAGATTTTTTTAAAATGATTCTGAATACGGGCCCAAATCACAACAAGTCTTAAAATTAATTATTTGGAAAAATTCTAACAGAGTCGGTATTGGAATTTTTCCAAAATAAACAAAACCCATTACTGACAATAACAGACAATAGGTAAATGAACAATTCACAAGATACGAGTAGACAAAAGAAATTATAAAAAAAAATCGGGTACGGGTTACCTCGGAACTTTTTCTCATCACATCGGATTCGCTACGCTCATCCGTCCTGCTTCGGACTCGCTACGCACATCCGTCCTGCTTCGGACTCGCTTCACTCGTCCTAAGATAGTACGTTTATTTCTCAGCGGTCATCCATATAGAACTGACCACGCTAAAAGGTGCTTAACTTGCATGATCCCACAAAAATCATGGATATACTTGTGGTATTGAAACAAAACTTAGTGTACTTATTTATTATGTAAAGGTACACTACTTGTACCAAATTCCAACTCAATAAGATTGTTTCCCGATATTTTTACATTTTTTTTAAAAATCCTACACAAGCCATTTGATAACAGAAACTATACCTAATACGAAACAATTTCAACAGAAACTATACGTAATACGAAACAATTTCGACGTAATACGAAACAATTTAAACAGAACCTATACGTAATACGAAACAATTTCAACAGAAACTATACGTAATACGAAACAATTAACAGAACCTATACTAATACGAAACAATTTAAACAGAACCTACGTAATACGAACAATTTCCTATACGTAATACGAAACAACAGAAACTATACGTAATACGAAACAATTTCAACAGAAACATACGTAACTACGAAAATTTCAACAGAAACTATACGAATACGAAACAATTTCAACAGGAACTATACGTATTACGAAACAATTTCAACAGAAACTATACGTAATACGAAACAATTTCAACAGGACTATACGTAATTTCAACAGAAACTATACGTAATACGAAACAATTTCAACAGGAACTATACGTATTACGAAACAATTTCAACAGAAATCAGCGTCTGTTGTGGGCATAGAACCCATCTGTTAAGTAATCGAATTTTCCTGGCAATGATAAATCCATGGTTAGAAGGAAACGTTTCCAGGGAATAAGAGAGAAACGGTAACACAACCGGGTAATGGGGAAATATTAAGGGAAAGCTGGGAACTTTGCCCGTGGGTTGGTTTCCGACGCAAATACAAGGTCAGGGGGGGGGGCGACCTCGTTCCAAGGATCGTTACTAGTGACGTCATCATCCCAATATCTTAAACATCTCTATGACGTCATGAATAACGTCGAAGCTATTATCCTAATTCATTCATAGCACGTCACGATATAGCACTGTAAAGCGAACAAATCAACTTCGAATAGTTTAAATAAATCAAGTCCTGTATTGCTTTTTTTAGGGGTTTGAAGATAACCTTGGAAACCCCCACGGCCTCGGCGCTTAGCTTCGCGGCCACACAGTTTTAGTACTTTATCAATTTGACATATTACTGGTTTATATATAAGTGCCATACTGTGCCATAATATGTGAATTTTCAAATTTATCAGTCAAAATACGAGCTTTGTTTAAATGCTGCCACCCTAACACCATACAATTTTCTTAAAAAAAGGCAATACTTCCGGTTGCTGGATTATTATGTTCTATATTAATTAATGATTAATTATTCATAAAATATAATATAAATACTAGAGTATTACAATAATTTAAGCATTTTAAATTGTAGTTTAACGTTATAAATTAAAATTATATTAAAAGTAGTCCTCGTCAACAAATGTAGATTTTTGTATTCCGCCACCCTTTTGCCATCTAAGACCAGTTTTATTAAACCCTCAGCACATTTTTTAAGTTATTATATTTCTCTTCGATCTTTCTTCATTAGGATATTTATGAAATATTTATAAAATAATGATTTGTTGTTAGGGTGGTACTCCTACTTAAGTCAACCGGCATTCGTGTTACAAACATGTCAATCAATGACAAGTTTCGCTCGACATATATATGTCAATCAATAAAACCGGAATTAAAACAAATAATACAATAAAACTTTGTATATTTGTGAACCATACATAGTAGTATAGGTGTGAAAATTGCAGTCCAATCTAACACACTATATCAAGATTTGTAATGCTTTCAAATGTATGCGGGGTCATTCTTGTGGGTTAATGACGTCACACATCTTTTATAATCAATAGGGTTCAGAGTATAATCAAGGTTGATTTTTGTACCAACTTATATATATATATATATATATATTATATATATATATATATATATTATATATATATATGTATATATATATATATATATATGTATAATATGTATAATATATATATATATATATATATATATATATATATATATGTATATATATATATATATATATATATATCATATTATAGCTTTAAAATTTGCTATAACAAGAGAAACCCAAAATTTTAATGTAATATATTAGTTATATATTTTATCTATTTTTGGTGCAATTGGGCGGAAATTTAATTTGAATATAACGTACCAATAGTAAATAAATACATATATAAGTTGTTTCTAACCAACGTATGATTTTATGTATCAATTTAGCTCGAGTGAAATTCGCACAGAGGAAACCAGTTGTCTTTATCTTAAAATTTACATCATATTCTTAGAAGTTTAGCATAAAAGTCAATATTTTACTATTTATCGGGCACATCTCTAAAGAGCTTTTTTAAGGCAAGGAAAATCTCTCAAAAGATTTAAATAATTTACGCGGCTATAGATGAGGGCCTAAGTTTTACATCAAGTTTGAAATATATTACAGGTAAGTTTGATTCTTTATAGACAGATAGTAGAATTGATTTATAAATATTTACGTAGGCAATGCGGATATGGGTCGAGGACGCAATGCAGTCAGAATGCAATCTCAATCAATCAATCTTAACTACGACACATTATGTCTTCACATTACGTACAAATCTTAACGTACATTACGCATTATGTACAAACTACGACACATTACGTAAATCTTAACTACGACGTACATTACGTACAAATCTTAACTACGACACATTACGTACAAATCTTAACTACGACACATTATTTACAAATCTTAACTACGACACATTACGTACAAATCTTAACTACGACACATTACGTACAAATCTTAACTACGACACATTACGTACAAATCTTAATTACGACACATTATCTACAAATCTTAACTACGGCACATTATGTACAAATCTTAACAACGACACAGTGCATGGAGATATATAATAGAGGGGGCATAGCCTAACTCAATACATTGAGATGCCTGAAACATCTTTTAGAGCCTCTGAGTAACCTCATTGAAACCTCCTTCAAGAGTGAGTTAAGGTTTTAACAAATCAACTGTTTTTGGCTTGCCGCACATTGTTTGTGTTTTAATTTGTATTTTTAACATTCTGCTATACAAGATACTGTAATTTTGTACTGATAATTTTATTATATTTTTAGCGAAGGTTGTCAGGTTACTTTTCCTATGTTTCAAAAATCAACCAATAAGGCCTCTCTAGTAATAATACCTCTATGTGTGCATCAAATTATACACGCTATTTACTCTATCTAATTTGTCACGGAGATAAATTTCCAAAAATCAGTGTTCCCACCTGAACAAAGCCAAATATTAACTTAAAATAATAATTTCTCATTCTATTTACTCAGCTGTCTCTATATTTAGTTTTCATTTGTCATTGTTTGTTCTATTTTTTTCTATCGTATCATCAGATATTGGTAAAGTATTGTCACGTATCGAGTAATAAGTTTATAATACAACATTTATTTCTTAAATTATTGACTTTAAAATAAGACGCTCTTAGAATAATACTATATATAGAAGGAGCACTACTGATAACACGAAAGCCGGTTCACTGGTGCACTTAAGTAATGCTGCCACCCTAACAATATACAATTTTCTTAAAAAAAAAAGTTGGCAATACTTCCGGTTGCTGAATTATTATGTTCTATTATTAATTAATGATTGATTATTCATAAAATACTAATATACATATCGGTGCATTACAATATTTAAAGCATTTTAAATTGTAGTTTAACATATTTATTAAAATTATATTAAAAGTAGTCCTCGTCAACTAAATGTAGATTCTTGTATTCCGCCACCCTTTTGCCATCTAAGACCAGTTTTATTAAATACTCAGCAGGTGTTTTAAGTTATTATATTTGTCCTTTACGATCTTTCTTCATTAATAGATATTTATAACACATATTTAAAATAATGTTTTGTTGTCAGGTTGGCAGCATTACTTAGGTGCACCAGTCAACCGGCTTTCGTGTTATCAGTGGAATTACATTGTGTTTACGGTCCTGTGCTCCTTCTATATATAGTATTTATTCTAAGGCACCAGTCAACCGGCTTTCGTGTTATCAGTGGAATTACATTGTGTTTACAGTCCTGTGCTCCTTCTATATATAGTATTATTCTAAGGCACCAGTCAACCGGCTTTCGTGTTATCAGTGGAATTACATTGTGTTTACGGTCCTGTGCCCTTCTATATATAGTATTATTCTAAGGCACCAGTCACCGCTTTCGTGTTATCAGTGGAATTACATTGGGTTAGGCCCTGTGCTCCTTCTATATATAGTATTATTCTAAGCACCAGCAACCGGCTTTCGTGTTATCAGTGGAATTACATTGTGTTTACGGTCCTGTGCTCCTTCTATATATAGTATTATTCTAAGGCACCAGTCAACCGGCTTTCGTGTTATCAGTGGAATTACATTGTGTTTTTAGCCTGTGCTCCTTCTATATATAGTATTATCTAAGGCACCAGTCAACCGGCTTTCGTGTTATCAGTGGAATTACATTGTGTTTACGGTGATGTGCTCCTTCTATATATAGTATTATTCTAAGGCACCAGTCAACCGGCTTTCGTGTTATCAGTGGAATTACATTGTGTTTACGGTCCTGTGCTCCTTCTATATATAGTATTATTCTAAGGCACCAGTCAACCGGCTTTCGTGTTATCAGTGGAATTACATTGTGTTTACGGTCCGTGCTCCTTCTATATAGTATTATTCTAAGGCACCAGTCAACCGGCTTTCGTGTTATCAGTGGAATTACATTGTGTTTACGGTCCTGTGCTCCTTCTATATATAGTATTTTCTAAGGCACCAGTCAACACGTGTTATCAGTGAATTACTGTGTTACGGTCCTGTGCTCCTTCTATATATAGTATTATTCTAAGGCACCAGTCAACCGGCTTTCGTGTTATCAGTGGAATTACATTGTGTTTACGGTCCTGTGCTCCTTCTATATATAGTATTATCTAAGGCACCAGTCAACCGGCTTTCGTGTTATCAGTGGAATTACATTGTGTTTACGGTCCTGTGCTCTTCTATATATAGTATTATTCTAAGGCACCAGTCAACCGGCTTTCGTGTTATCAGTGGAATTACATTGTGTTTACGGTCCTGTGCTCCTTCTATATATAGTATTATTCTAAGGCACCAGTCAACCGGCTTTCGTGTTATCAGTGGAATTACATTGTGTTTAGGCCCTGTGCTCCTTCTATATATAGTATTATTCTAAGGCACCAGTCAACCGGCTTTCGTGTTATCAGTGGAATTACATTGTGTTTACGGTCCTGTGCTCCTTCTATATATAGTATTATTCTAAGGCACCAGTCAACCGGCTTTCGTGTTATCAGTGGAATTACATTGTGTTTACGGTCCCTGTGCTCCTTCTATATATAGTATTATTCTAAGGCACCAGTCAACCGGCTTTCGTGTTATCAGTGGAATTACATTGTGTTTACGCCCTGTGCTCCTTCTATATATAGTATTATTCTAAGGCACCAGTCAACCGGCTTTCGTGTTATCAGTGGAATTACATTGTGTTTACGGTCCTGTGCTCCTTCTATATAGTATTATTCTAAGGCACCAGTCAACCGGCTTTCGTGTTATCAGTGGAATTACATTGTGTTTAGGCCCTGTGCTCCTTCTATATATAGTATTATTCTAAGGCACAGTCAACCGGCTTTCGTGTTATCAGTGAATTATTGTGTTTAGGTCCTGTGCTCCTTCTTATATAGTATTATTCTAAGGCACCAGTCAACCGGCTTTCGTGTTATCAGTGGAATTACATTGTGTTTAGGTCCTGTGCTCCTTCTATATATAGTATTATTCTAAGGCACCAGTCAACCGGCTTTCGTGTTATCAGTGGAATTACATTGTGTTTACGGTGATGTGCTCCTTCTATATATAGTATTATTCTAAGGCACCAGTCAACCGCTTTTCGTTTATCAGTGGAATTACATTGTGTTTACAGTCCTGTGCTCCTTCTATATATAGTATTATTCTAAGGCACCAGTCAACCCGCTTTCGTGTTATCAGTGGAATTACATTGTGTTTACGGTCCTGTGCTCCTTCTATATATAGTATTATTCTAATATCAGATTATTCTCTAAGCACCAGTCAACCGGCTTTCGTGTTATCAGTGGAATTACATTGTTTTACGGTCCTGTGCTCCTTCTAATATAGTATTATTCTAAGGCACAGTCAACCGGCTTTCGTGTTATCAGTGGAATTACATTGTGTTTACGGTCCTGTGCTCCTTCTATATTAGTATTATCTAAGGCACCAGTCAACCGGCTTTCGTGTTATCAGTGGAATTACATTGTGTTTACGGTCTGTGCTCCTTCTATATATAGTAATTACTAAGGCACCAGTCAACCGGCTTTCGTGTTATCAGTGGAATTACATTGTGTTTACGGTCCTGTGCTCCTTCTATATATAGTATTATTCTAAGGCACCAGTCAACCGGCTTTCGTGTTATCAGTGAATTACATTGTGTTTACGGTCCTGTGCTCCTTCTATATATAGTATTATTCTAAGGCACCAGTCAACCGGCTTTCGTGTTATCAGTGGAATTACATTGTGTTTACGGTCCTGTGCTCCTTCTATATATAGTATTATACTAAGGCACCAGTCAACCGGCTTTCGTGTTATCAGTGGATTACATTGTGTTTACGGTCCTGTGCTCCTTCTATATATAGTATTATTCTAAGGCACCAGTCAACCGGCTTCGTGTTATCAGGAATTACATTGTGTTTACGGTCCTGTGCTCCTTCTATATATAGTTTATACTAAGGCACCAGTCAACCGGCTTCGTGTTATCAGTGGAATTACATTGTGTTACGGTCCTGTGCTCCTTCTATATATATATTATTCTAAGGCCAGTCAACCGGCTTTCGTGTTATCAGTGGAATTACATTGTGTTACGGTCCTGTGCTCCTTCTATATTAGTATTATTCTAAGGCACCATCACCGGCTTTCCGTGTTATCATTACATTGTGTTTAGGCCCTGTGCTCCTTCTATATATAGTATTATTCTAAGGCACCAGTTCAACCGGCTTCGTGTTATCAGTGAATTACATTGTTTACGGTGATGTGCTCCTTCTATATATAGTATTATTCTAAGGCACCAGTCAACCGGCTTTCGTGTTATCAGTGAATTACATTGTGTTTACAGTCCTGTGCTCCTTCCTATATATAGTATTATTCTAAGGCACCAGTCAACCGGCTTTCGTGTTATCAGTGGAATTACATTGTGTTTACGGTGATGTGCTCCTTCTATATATAGTATTATTCTAAGGCACCAGTCAACCGGCTTTCGTGTTATCAGTGGAATACATTGTGTTTACGGTCCTGTGCTCCTTCATATATAGTATTATTCTAAGGCACCAGTCAACCGGCTTTCGTGTTATCAGTGGAATTACATTGTGTTTACGGTCCTGTGCTCCTTCTATATATAGTATTATTCTATGGCACCAGTCAACCGCTTTCGTGTTATCAGTGGAATTTACATTGTGTTTACGGTCCTTGCTCCTTCTATATATAGTATTATACTAAGGCACCAGTCAACCGGCTTTCGTGTTATCAGGAATTACATTGTGTTACGGTCCTGTGCTCCTTCTATATATAGTATTTTTTAAGATGATGCTTAACACAACACTTCTAATTGATATCTTTATTTCCCAGCTTAACTAACAAAAGGTTTTGAAAAAACCAATGCAATGACCGTTAAATGAAGTGAAAAGAAAAAATATCGTTCGACAAATAAAAGTAATTTGCATAAGGTTTGAAATGTACCAATCATATTGTTATGTTTCTTAAGGAACTTGCATAAGGTTTGAAATGTACCAATCATATTGTTATGTTTCTTAAGGAACTTGCATAAAGTTTGAAATGTACTAATCATATTGTTATGTTTCTTATGTAACTTGCATAAGGTTTGAAATGAACCACTCAATATGGCTTTTCTTAATTAACTTGAACTTGAGCAAAGCTTTGACTAACTAATTAAATTGTTATATTTCATTAATCATTTTTATGTTTGATAATGAAGCAAACGTATCGTTGTTTTATTAATTAACTTGAGTGATGATTCATTTATACTGCTGATCTTTCTAGAGCTTATAAAAATAAAGTGCATGGTCGTATGATTTCGCATACATACGATATATAATATATAATATATATATATATATATATATATATATATATATATATATATAATATATATATTATATATATATATATATATAAAGAATACATCGCCTGTACATCGTAGGTTGTGGATAGTTCCCGTCTTTTTATAAAGGTAAAGCTAAATGTTTGCATATAGTTGGTAAAGGTCACCCATCCAAGAACTGACCACATGACTGCCTTCCTCATTGTTCTTCATTAAGTTTTTATAATAAAAATGTATGCATTTAGAGTGGTTAAGGTAACAAGTTAAAGATCCCTTTTGTAAATTCGAGGAAAATTCTAGAAGGAAAGGTCCTCGAGTGGAAAAGTGGGGACGTATTTTAGGGGAAAGCCACGTGCAACTCCTACACGCTTTCCACCACTTTCCCTTGTTAGAGTTGAATCACGAGCTAGTTCAACTGGGTGGGAAATGCTTACCTACGTCATACCTCAACACAAATGTAGGGACGGGGTCGTGTCATTGGTTGAAATCCTTACGCAACTTTTGCAAGATGAACCAACCATATTGCTATGTTTCTTGCATAAGGTTTGTAATTACTCGACCATCTTTTACTACCTTTACCTAATTATTTATTATATTATTTAGTTTTATTTTATATTCATTATTATGTTAATCTTATTTTATTTATATTTCAACTAATATAAACTTAATGACTCGTAATTATTAATCTTTATTTAACTGTAATGCGTACCTACATTTTGCGTTCACTTATGCGATGTTGTCTTTTAATTCATTTTCACCAATTAAATTATTAATAGCAGATACCATGCGTAATAACTATCTATACGTATGGCAAAGGCGTCCGCAGGGGGTGAAACGGGTTACTTGACCCCCCCCCCTGAAAAATCAGAAAAGTAAGATTAAACCACACTGCAAATTATTAAAAGTTTAATAGTTATTATCCTGATTTTTTTCATAAACATAACTAACGCTTGATTGCTGTGGATATCAAAAAAAGAGGCTTGCTTCGCTCGCTAGATTGATATAAATATACGCGTGAATATCGGAAAAGAGGCTCACAAGATTGCTCAAGTATAAGATACGTAAATAGGAGAAAGCTTCGCTCGCTTGATTGTTGAATATAAATATTATGTATACTAATAGAGGCTTGCTTCGCTCACTAGGTTGATAACACCCTTATTTAATATGTTTTAAAGAACTCGCTTCACTCGCTAAAGGATTTCGCTCCAGGATTAGTTTTGTTTTATGGCTAGACTATTATGACGATTTATGACTCAAAATTTCAAAAATATAAAACCATTTAACACTATTTCCTCCAATCTATTATTCACTTCATTATCAGCATTGGGTCATTTGACGAAATATTTCGATGTATCACATATCAGGGATTTCCCAAACGTGAAATGAGCTAATGAGAATTGTCATGCAGATACCTGACTGGGATCACAACCCCCCGGCGGCAACTAACTATTCACAACTAAGTCCAGCTAATAGAAGTGTTTGCTGAAATGAATTCAGCGATATTCCTCAAATCCAAAACTCAAACTTAGACAAAAGAGTATAAAAAGTAGGAGTTCAGTTCGAAAAACAATGTCTCAAGTTCTATCAAGGAGTCATCTTTTTTCACATTTATACCGTAGGTATATAGGAAAAGTATTGTGTTTGCAAGAAAATCTCCGACCTAGGTGTCACCATAATTATCCGTTTCAAGCGTTTTAAAGGCCTTCTCAGTGGTTTTTGTCAGTCTGTAATAAATAACACACATGTGTGTGTGTGGGTCTGTTATCATCGTAGCTTTCAGCATGCTAGAGAGTTGAAACTTTGTACAAAAATCAATCTATCGCTGTAGTTGTGCTGTTCGGAAATATTTTTATGACGTCATTAACCCGCAATAATGACTCAGCAAAAATTACGAAAAATCATAAAACGCGGAAAAATGATGGGATCGGATTGAGATTTGGCACGCGTGTCACTATAACATATGTGCTAGGTTTCACCTCATTATCAGCATTAGCTTAATTTTTATCGAATGGCGTGTATAGGTTTTTTTTAAAAAATATGAAAAATCGTCAAATAATGCAATTGAGTTGAAATTCAGTACAAGTACATAGCATTACGTAATAAATAAGTACACTAAGTTTCGTTTTAATACCACAAGTATATCCATGATTTTTGGTGGATCATAAAAGTTAAGCAGCATCGATCGTAGTCAGCGCCTAGATGGGTGACCTTGGGAATGAAACGAATCTATTTACTATCTGGGAGGATGAGCGTAGCGAATCTGATGTAATGAGGAAAAGTTCCGAGGTACCCCGTACCCGATTTATTTTAAACAGCTCTGTTAAGACATCTGACAATTAAAAATAATAAAAACTGATTCATCTAAAATTGCGAAGTAAAGGAATTCAAGGGAATCGTCCAATAGAACTGCAGTAATTAATGTCAATGCAAACAGCTGATCTGACTAATGAATCGAGGCACGTGACCTGGCAGTAAATTACCTCCATACGCCTCACATAGTCAAAACCTATTGGCACCACATCAATTAAAGTACGCGACTATTCATAGCCCACCCGGTAGTGAGTCGATACGGATCAATAACTTCCGAACCAGCATTGGACAAAAGCTGTCAAGAGTCAGTAAAAGACTTAAAATAATAGACCAAGAGCCCAGGGGGGTTTTGGTAATAAAAAGTGTAATGGCTGGAACCGGTCTCAATTTTTCGTAAATACCTTCCTGAACAAGGATCTGCATTTCTGCCGACTCGTATCGGATGGGTGTCCCAGGCAGAACGTACTTTAGGGGTCAAAGGTTCTGCCTGGGACACCCACACTTTTTATTAACTTGGGTGGTAAATTTGACCCCTAAAGTGCGTTCTGCCTGGGACGCCCATCCGATACGAGTCGGCAGAATTACAGATCCTTGTTCAGGAAGGTATTTACGAAAAATTCAGACCGGTTCCAGCCATTACACTGTTTGTTAACTTGGGTGGTAAATTTGACCTGTAAAGTGCGTTCTGCCTGGGACGCCCATCCGATAGGAGTCTGCAGAATTGCAGATCCTTGTTCAGGAAGGTATTTACGAAAAATTAAACCCGTTTCCAGCCATTTCACTTTTTACTAACAAAACACCCCTGGGCTCTTGGTCTATAATACTATATATAGAAGGAGCACTACTGATAACACGAAAGGCGGTTCACTGGTGGACTTAAGTAATGCTGCTATCCTAACAATGTACAATTTTCTAAAAAAAAGCTATAGTAAATAATGTGAAGTATTTACCATAGCAGTAGCACCAGTAATTAGCATTTTGCTTGTTACATTTCCTAGGTGTCTCTCCCATAATTATATTGCATCTAAGATTAAGTTAGTTAATACTGATACGTAATTTAAATAGTTAATAACGTTCTATTTACTCTGCACGTTTGCTCAAGTATATAAGTAGTAGAACTTAAGTCACGTGACCTGGAGTCTAGTAAGTAGTGCAATGTCAAGGGTAGGAGAAACCCTATGTGAGCCGCGGCTTTGCCAATTTTACTTCTGCTTCGGTTCTTTACCTACCCCCTCCAGTTCCTCTCCTTGTCCCCCTCCTAAACTATCTAAAACAGAATCTAACGTCACCCTCACATATATTAATTTTAAAGACAATTGAAAGTCCATTAAAGCGAGTCTTTCATCATCAAAATCAGATGACTACAACCAAAGTTATGGCTCTTTCAAAAACCCCCAAAAAATTGTTAATTTATGGAAAGTCAGCTAATGTCTTTTTGTGCATTTTTTTGGCCATTTAACAAATGTCATAACTTTAGTTGTATTTATCCGATTTTGACGAAACAACACTCGTTTTGTAGGCAATTTTATCAGCTTTAAAAAAAGTTCTCTTCAAGCTTTGCACACGACCTACAGGGAACCACTTATTTCAAGAAAACTGGAATTCGTGAGATTTTCTAATATCTTGAGCGAGTCTAATATCGAAGCTAATATAATAGCTTTCATATAAAGGGCTCCACTCTGGATAGGCAGACTATGTTTTTTCTTCATACTTTAAGGTATATTTTCAGAAAAGTGTGGTTTGAGGTAGTACAAAATGAGTCATATTTTTTAGGTCTGGGCTCTTGGACTATAACTATTTATTTATTACCAAGAGCCTAGGGGTGTTTTGTTAATAAAAAGTGTAATGGCTGGAACCGGTCTCAATTTTTCCTAAATACCTTCCTGAACAAGGATCTGCAATTCTGCCGACTCGTATCGGATGGGTGTCCCAGGCAGAACCTTTGACCCCTAAAGTGCGTTCTGCTTGGGACACCCATCCGATACGAGTCGGCAGAAATGCAGATCCTTGTTCAGGAAGGTATTTACGAAAAATTGAGACCGGTTCCAGGCATTACAGTTTTTATTAACAAAACACCCCTGGGCTCTTGGTCCATTACTTAAACTCGGTTAATTGAGTAAAACGAACTTCAAACTTGGGACGACTACTAAGAATCGTTTGATAGTTACGCAATATAGACGACTAGAGAAGAACCAGCTCATGACTCAGCACTGAATAAATCGGCACGTGGATTCAGATCTGACAACGACTATTCTGTTTCAACTAGTTAGGATTTAGAACTTTTTGATTGGTTTATTTCAAACCTTATGCAAGAAACTTTTTATTATGATTGGACCATATTAAACTCCAGGCAAATTTCTTATCAAAACTTATTCAATCAGGTACGGGGTACCTCGGAACTTTTCCTCATTACATCGGATTCGCTACGCTCATCCTCCCTGCTTCGGACTCGCTTCGCTCGTCCTCAGAAAAAAACAATGCGCCGAACTTATACTTCAGCATGCCTTTGGACTCCCTTTGCTCGTCCTCATATAGTAAATGCATCCGTATCATTCTCAGCGGTCACCCGTACAGCACTGACCACGCTCAAAGCTATACTGAAGTTTTATGATCGAACAAAAATCATGGATACACTTGTATTAAAACGAAACTAGGTGTACTTATTTATGTACACCTTTACCTTTATGTAAAGGTAAAGGTGTACACTTGAAGCAAATGGTTGTGTGTCTGTGTCTGTTATCATCTTAGCTCCCAGTGTATTGTTACTAGAAAGTTGAAACTTTGTACAAAAATCAGTCTACCACTATAGTTGTGCTACTCGAAAAATAATTTTTTCATGACGTCATTAACCCGCAATAATAAATCAGCTAACATTTCGAACAATCATAAAACGCGGAAAAATGCAATGAACATGTCTCCGCTATGCCCTTAAAAAGTCCAATCTAGTCTTGCAGAGGTCTGAAATAAAATTATATAAAGGATAACCACAGTACATTATTGATATTTAAGGTAAAACTGAACATATATTACAATTATAGTGTTTCGCCTCTCTTTTCGGACCTGAGGTGGCTCCAGCAGGACCAAAACCCTACTGGAACATGAGCCTTTAAAACAGGCATGCATTTACGATAAGAAACATTACATTAACCAATAAAAAGAAAACTTTACCTTTAAGAGAAGCCAGTTGAACCAATTTAATGAACTCACTAATTAATTAACTTAAAACACACTTAATACACTTCATGAGTTAAATAATTAAAAATAATGTCGGTTCTTAGGCGGGAAAACAAGTACTGTGAATTACAACACTGGTCATTAAAATAATTATATTTATTTAATGAATGTAAGTAGAACAAATAATTTTGGCGGAAAATGAAACGAAGCTGTGAATTACGTATTCTATTGTGTACGTGTTTTTGGCGCGAGTTGTGGTTGGCTAAGTTAGCGGGTAAACTAAAGCTACGTAGCTTCGACCTGAGGTAGGTTATGGGGAGAAGGACTCCCCCCACTACAGTGGGGATCGACCCGCTATTACGTGTAATCCACAGCTGACAAGGGTAACCTAGAGATAACCACAGTACGGTTTGGTGTAAACCTACTGATAAGAACCATTTTCTAAAACAAAAGATTTTTCCCCATGTATTAGCATAGGACAAAATTTTTAGGAGGTGTTTTTTAATATTATTTATTGTATTTAACTCTTGAAATGTTATGAAATCGAAAGTTGGACATCTATATTTACGTTAGGAAAGAAAACAAGTGTGGTTTGTTCGATTTTTCCGAATAAAATACGGTAGTGAAATGTGACCTTTTTTTGTGCATTTTGGACTCTCCGTTTTTGACTTTTTTTAATATAATTCATATTATTTAACTCTTGGAATGTTATGAAATCGAAAGTTAGACATCTAATATTATCGAAAAGAAACAAAATGAGTGAGGTTTAGTAGATTTTTCTGAAATAAATACGGTAGTAAAATCTAATGTTTTTGTTTACATTTTGCACTCGTTTGTTTCTGGTGTTTTTGTACTATTTTTGATTTCTTATTAAGATAATATCGTATATTATTGGTTTCAACGACAAAGGTAATTCGTTTATACTGAAAGAAGTATGTATATCAGCATTTGTGGTATAGAATATTAGTAACTTTGTTGATAAGTTGCTCAAGTCACTTCTGTGCATTGATGCCGTGCATAATTTAAGTGAACTGTCAACATCTTCTATTCATTTGTATAATCTAGAAGACGTGCATGCTTGATTTTGTTAATTAATAAAGGATGCATGGAGACATTGGCACAAGTTGAATCAACTTCATGCATAAATAATTACTGTTGTAAGATGTCAATGTCATTTACTCAATTTATGTTAAAAAACCAAAATAATCTGTCAATATATAACTGTGCGAGAGACACCTAGGAAATATAACAAGCAAAATGCAATACTACACCTGGGATTTGTTCCATCATTCGACATTTGTCTTCATTGATGGCTCTACATAATGTCATGCCTCAAGTTTTGTCACGTGTAACTTATCAGGGTGCCGACGGAGCCTGACCTCACTGTAACCTTTGATTAAAATTCCAAAGAATATAATGTGAAGTATTTACTAGAGAATATAATGTTCAAGGTCTATTGGTAGACCACGAACAAGATGGAGGAACAACGTGGAAGGAGATCTCCAAGTTCTAGGAGTGCAGAACTGGATTCTGGAGGCACAATTCCGAGACACTTGGAGACAAATCGTCGTCGCGGCCAAGACTCATCTAGGGTCGTAGCGGCCACCTTAATGAATAATGAATGAATATTTACTGAGATGAGCGGTGCTCTCTTACCACCATCATGCTTGGTAAGCAAAACATGTATCATTTGATACTACCGAGTTTTGAAAAACATGAATACTCCCACAATATAACTGATCGAGAGACACCTAGGAAATTTTAACTTGCAAAATGCAATGCTACAATTATCTATGTTCATAAAAATGATATTGCAATGTCAAACTTAATGACTCATAACAACTGCGAAGCTATGCCCACCTCAAGAAAGTCAAGTTTCATCACGGTGGAGCCTTCACGAGCATCTGTTGCAACCTTCGTGCGACTGTAGTCAAACTATTTTATTCTTAATTAGGATTTAAACTTGTATTAAACCTTTCTTTCATTGTTAAAATTTTATATTATAATAAAATTTAGTGAAATTGATTCTTTTATTTTATTCTAATTTCTCTACGACCTTCACCAATTTAGGAGGTTTTTGTCATATAGGTGCCTGGGCCACCCTAAATCTATAAGATCTGATATACCTTAGCTTGAGCTTTGTTCAGTCAAACACATACTGACTGAGGTGTCCATCAGTGTCAAGGCAGACAGCATACAAATTTGTGATAATTATTTGTTGTTAAAAATAGTTTTCTTGTTTTTTTGAATCGAGAGAGGCATCACATGTGTGGTTCCCAGACTTCTCAGGATATATGAATGAATTTTCTTGTACCTCATTACCCATCAAATAGCTGATGCAATTTTAAACTTAACCAGCAAAAAGACTACAGCATTTGAATATTGTGTAAATTGTGTAATAGAATACTGCCTCCGTGGCCGAGGTCGTTAAGGCGTTAGTCTTTACACTGACCTTTGACACCATCCCAGGTTACGCTCTCAGTTGATAGAAGATTATTGTTTAATATTTTATTGCCAATTTTTGAATACAATTTGAGCGTAACGGTTGCTACTACCACCCGTAGTGGTTCCCGCAGGGGTTATTACTGATGAGCTACAAGGCTCTAAACGGGCATTATTATTATTATTTTAGGGTAATAGAATACCGTGTTTCTATTTGCGGGTATAGCAAATTTAATGAAACTTGAGATATGACTTCTAATGTAATTCACATTTATAGTTCATGGCACCTTCCTCTTCGCCAGGTTTTTTTATAAAGACTTCAATTATTGAGAGGTTTATAATATCACAAACTACAAAATGACAATTACAGTAGGTATGACTGATCCTTTTTTCAGTCTAAAAATCTTTTTGTGGTAGAACATTATGAATTCTAGTAGCATCTAAAATTTCAATTTGATAATTTATATTGTTAGAAATGTGCAATACTATACTAATATACTTACCTGAACATAAAAAAAGTCTCAGAGGAAAATTGAGACGATTCCTCCAATTTTTATGTATGCATGATAAGCGAAAAATAGGGTAGATATCAATCATGAGTCTGTTTAAATTGTAGAAAAAAATTGAGTAGTCATGAGTCTGTGTTTTTGAACAATTCCTTTATTTACAAATACATACAAAAAAGAAAAAGGAATACAAAAAAGTTTACACAAAAGTATACAAGTAACCCACAAGGCAAAGCCTGAGGGGGGGGGGGGGTAGAAATTGCAGATAAACAGATCTTTCAATGAGAAATACAATAGTGATGTGCCAAATTGACTTTTAAACCGATTTTATATGAGTCGACTCAACAGATAATCGAGTGGATAGTTGATTCAAATCGCTTGATCTGATTAAAGTCGATTCGGTTCAATTCAACTTGATTCAACTCAAATAAATAAAAGCTGAAGCAATAAGTAGATTTAATTTAACATGAGTGGGTACAAGCTGACTAGCTGAAACTAGTCAAATGATTAACTTGGGCCAACTAAAATTATTTATTCAAGTTAACTTAATTAGTCTTGTACCGACAGGAATATACATTCTATAAATGTAAAATAAAAACAAAGCATACTTGAGTTTATTTAAATCAGACTTAAGCCCATATGAATCAACTAATGTCTACTTCAATCGTGTCAATAGGGTCACCCTGGCTCCTATATGACAAACCTCTCAAATTGGTGTAGGTGGTAGAGAAATTAGAATAAAATAAAAGAATCAATTTCACTAAATTTTATTATAATATAAAATTTTAACAATGAAAGAAAGGTTTAATACAAGTTTAAATCCTAATTAAGAATAAAATAGTTTGACTACAGTCGCACGAAGGTTGCAACAGATGCTCGTGAAGGCTCCACCGTGATGAAACTTGACTTTCTTGAGGTGGGCATAGCTTCGCAGTTGTTGTGAGTCATAAAGTTTGACTTTACAATATCATTTTATGAACATAGATAATTGTAGCATTGCATTTTGCAAGTTAAATTTCCTAGGGTGTCTCTCGATCAGTATATTGTGGGAGTATTCATGTTTTTCAAAACTCGGTAGTATCAAATGATACATGTTTTGCTTACCAAGTATGATGGTGGTAAGAGAGCACCGCTCATCTCTAGTAAATACTTCACATTATATTCTTTGGAATTTTAATCAAAGGTTACAGTGAGTTCAGGCTCCGTCGGCACCCTGATAAGTTAAACGTGACGAAACTTGAGAGGCATGACGTTATGTAGAGCCATCAATGAAGACAAATGTCGAATGATGGAACAAATCCAGGTGTAAGTATTGCATTTTGCTGTATTTTCCTAGGTGTCTCTTGCACAGTTATATATTGACAGATTATTTGGTTTTTAACATAAATTGAGTAAATGACATAGACTCTTACAACAGTAACTATTTATGCATGAAGTTGATTCAACTTGTGCCAATGTCTCCATGCATCCTTTATTAATTAACAAAAATCAAGCATGCACGTCTTCTAGATTATACAAATGAATAGAAGATGTTGACAGTTCACTTAAATTATGCACGGCATCAATGCACAGAAGTGACTTGAGCAACTTATCAAAGTTAATTCTAATATTCTATACCACAAATGCTGATATACATACTTCTTTCAGTATAAACGAATTACCTTTGTCGTTGAAACCAATAATATACGATATTATCTTAATAAGAAATCAAAAATAGTACAAAAACACCAAGACAAACGAGTGCAAAATGTAAACAAAAACATTAGATTTTACTACCGTATTTATTTCAGAAATTCTGCTAAAACCTCACTCATTTGTTTCTTTTCGATAATATAGATGTCTAACTTTTCGATTTCATAACATTCCAGAGTTAAATAATATGAATTTAATATTAAAAAAAGGCAAAAAACGGAGAGTCCAAAATGCACAAAAAAAGGACACATTTCACTACCGTATTTTATTCGGAAAAATCGAACAAACCACACTTGTTTTCTTTTCTAACGTAAATATAGATGTCCAACTTTCGATTTCATAACATTTCAAGAGTTAAATACAATAAATTATATGAAAAACACCTCCTAAAATTTTGTCCTATGCTAATACATTGGAAAATCTTTTGTTTAGAAAATGGTTCTTATCACAACTGTTCTTCTCGTTCTTCTTTAGATTTCTTCGTGTTTTTTATGATCTTCTTAGACAGAATTGCCAACTATGAAGCTGAAGTCCAGCTGTCTATTCTGCCGTTCATGTCTCTGTGTACAGAAATACTTACTTGTTGTCCAAGAACCAGGCCTAAAAAGTATGACTCATATTGTACTACCTCAAACCAAATTTGTCTGAAAATACCTTAAATTATGAAGAAAAAACATAGTCTGCCTATCCAGAGTTGAGTCCTTTATATGATTGCGCGGGCTAAAAATTTTATAAAATCGCACTAATTTGAGTTTTTTTGCAATAAGTGGTTCCCTGTAGGTCGTGTGCAAAACACGAAGAGAATATTTTATGAAGCTGATAAAATTTCCTAGAAAACGAGTGTTTTTTTGTCAAAATCGAATAAATACAACTGAAGTTATGACATTTGTTAAATGACCAAAAAAATGCACCAAAAGTCAGTATTTTTCCAAAGAAATTTGCTGACTGCATAAATTAACCATTTTTTGGTGTTTTTAAAAGAGCCATAACTTTGGTTGTATTTATCCGATTTTTATGATTAAACACTCGCTTTATTGGACATTTAATCATCTTTAAAAATGTCCTCTTTATGTTTTGCACCCGACCCACAGGGAACCACTTATTTCAAGAAAACTGAATTTTTTCGATTTTTTAAAATTTTGAGCATTTGCAATCATATGAAGGGCTCCACTCTGGGTAGGCAGACTATACTTTTTCTTTATAATTTAAGGTATGTTTTGAAAAATATTTGGCTTGAAGTATCACAGAATGAGTCAGATTTTTTAAAATATTTTTTCCAATATTCAAAATAACTCCCATGATTTTGAGGGTTTTATGATGTGAAATAATAGTTTTTTATGCACCAAGGGAGTAAAGACTACTATTATTTCCCTGAGCAAATAGTTGGTTCTTAAGACGAAAGCCGAGGGACCCAAAGCGTTTCAC
Organism: Microvelia longipes; assembly: GCA_018340805.1. Lineage (NCBI taxonomy): Eukaryota > Metazoa > Arthropoda > Insecta > Hemiptera > Veliidae > Microvelia > Microvelia longipes. The sequence goes on from JACMZG010000019.1 coordinate 3,772,940, forward strand.
CCTCGAGGGGAAGCCGAGGGATTTTTGTGTTTAACTCCCTAAACACGAAGACGAGGGAGTTAAACACGAAAATTCTCTAGGCGAAGCCGAGGTAGGTAAGTGCAAGGGGAAAAATAGCATTTTACACCCGAGGTGCATACAAAATTTTAACTCCAGACGTTGACGTCATAATAATAATAATATAAAATCAGCATAAAACATTTATACGTAATATAATAATAATAATAATAAAAGTCTATTTGACAATGGAATATGCAAATGAAATTATGAAAATAATAAATTATTTAATAGCCGCATAAGCTATAGCTTGTGCGCGGCTATATATTCCATTATTATTTGTTTTCCTTGTATTTTATTCTAACTTATAGATAGTATTTGTTATTTTATAATGTTAATCATTCATAATAATTTATTTACAAATATTTGGTTAATTTATAAATTTAATTACATTTCAAAGGTGAAAATTCCATGCATTTTGGTTAATTATAAACAAAACATATTTTTAACGGCACTTCTTTAGATAGTTACTCCCTTTTTGGCGAGTACTATACTGATTTTTTTATCTATGTGACCTTCTTTAGATTGTTACTCCCCTTTGACAGATCAGACTGGTTACTCCCTTTTTTGGTTACTCCCCTTAGTTTTTTGATTTTATTACTAATCTTCATATATTTTACCTTATTATACGCTCTTACCCGGGGATGTAGAAATGCATTAGGGCTTTTGTTGGGGTTAGAATAGGGAGAAAGACAAAGATATGGCATCTTAACTAAGGGGAGTAACCATTTAAATAAGGTCTCTGAGTAACCTTCTTCAGATGGTTACTTATCTGTTATGATTGTTATAATAACAATAATTATTAAAAGCTTATTCTCCAATTAATTTATAGCTTAAAACTTATAAACTTTGTGTTAATTAAAAAAAATGACTTGTTGTTATATGCAAATATTTTTGTATTCTTATACAATAAAAATCTTATTTATTTATTTACTCCCCACCCCGCTATGAAAGGAGTAACCCTTTTCAGATAGTTACTTCTGTACATCGCTATCTTATACTATTACTATTATCTTATATAATATAACTCATGCTCATCTCATGCTCTATAGTTAGATTTGTACCAAGTTATGTATGTTTTCCATATTTACAATTATTTAATTCATTTGTCATTTTAGTTTGACATTTTCATTTAATTTTTAACAAATACCTTAAATCTATGAATATCTTTAATCTATTAGTAAAATAATCACAGTTCATTTTTATTTGACCGAGGAAATCTCATTGTGTACGTTTTATCTCAAGTAAAATTGAATTGATATTGATACTTATTTATTTATTTCTATACGTTTTTTCCAATATTCCTTTTGTGGTACTTTTATAGAAAAGGTGTCCCTCATGTGTCCATGTATTATCAGATCCTGTCCCATTAAGGTTGAATATCTCCAATTTATTTATATTAAATTCGCTATATTCAATACTTTGTCTATACTGTCGCCCCATGAGTATTTATATGGCAAAAAGACCACTTTTAGAGGACCCCTTTCCTATTATTAACTTTCCATTTCTTTGTTTTTAATAAACATTTTTGCCCTTCAACCTCTCCTTTTCTTACTATGTTATTAGGGAGCAAATATCTACATCAAATCCTTTTGGTTACTCCCTTTTGGGGAGAAACCATCTGGGGGAATAACTATCTAAAGAAGTACCCTTTTAATCATCTAAAATTAAATTAAAATAAAAAGTTAATTTAAAAAATTAAAAAAAAAATTTTCTTTTTTTTAATTAATTTTTTATTTAATTTAAATTAAATTATCTAATTTTATTTTTTTATCATTTTTTTAATTCATATTATATTCCTATTTTCATATTCGATCTGTTTTATTTTATTCATTTTTGTCGGACCCCCCCCCCTAAAAAATGATTGGGGTGGCAGCACACCCAATTTTTTTTATTGCTCAAAACGAATTTTGAGGAAAGAAAAAAAGTTTTTGGTCGGGTCCCCCCTCATAAATTTTTGTAGTGGCGGGAAAGTGATCAGTCCCCTTTATAAATTTAGAGCATAACACTCCCCTAAAACAATGCATATAATTAATTGACTCTAACCCTAATAATATTAAAAAAAAAAACACTTTTATACCCAAGGGAGAAATAGTTACTTTTTCTCACTTGTGACTGAAGTATAGTGGTCGTTTCGTCTTCGGACCGGTTTCATTTGATTCAGCGTACCAAAAACTAAAACATTTTTTTTTTTCAGCGAAAAATCAGCAAACCGGGTTAGTGACGTCAGTTTCGCGCAACCTATTTTTTCGTCATCAGGGACCTCTGAAACGGATAATAGTCACACACCCGGGGTCGACTTCCGCCCTGACGCATATCCCATTAGCGATTTTTTCAAAAGAAAATTCGCTAAAAAAGTACCTATAGTACGAGACACGGCTTAAATCAGTTGACAGCGCGGGAAAATAGTCTTAAAGAACCAATAAGATTGGCCTGGTTCGAAATTAAAGAGTGGATTAACATCTAGTAATAACCAACCCCATTGGCTCCCTCGCATTATTTTCCCACACTGTCAACTGATTTTAGCCCTGTGACGTACTTTAAATTTCACGACTTTAACCATTATTAGAACTAAAATTTCAACATAAACAGTGTTAAGTTATCAGAAAGGGGGGAGGGGGGTCTAACAAATTTAAAATTCCAAGTAAGAGAGAAAATAACCAGAAATAACACTTATAAGGAAAGTGTGTGGGCGCTTCCACACCAAATTCTCGTCTATCAAACTATTATACATGTCTCACGATAAATAGACCAAATAAATACTACAAAGATAAATGCAAGATTCACGCGGTACTTGATTAAAAAAACAATTCACAACAAATGCTGCAAATTTAACAGCAATGGATATCCTACTTGTCTAGAGAAACATGCCACATTTCTCTTAAATCCAAGAGGAAACTCTATTAGAGAGCTTTTTCATCTATCTGTTCACGTCGGGCAATTTCATTTTCATTTGAAAAGCTCTTTATTTTTATTCCAACTCAAGAAGAGAAAGAATCAGGTACGGGGTACCTCGGAACTTTTCCTTATTATGTTGGATTCGTAATATACACTCATTCCCTCTACTTCCGACTCCATTAGCTCGCCCTTAGACGGTAAAATATGAGTTTTATTCTCAGCGGTTGCGGTCCCCCAAGCTGCTTAACATGAGTAAGCTAACAAAAAGCCAAAATATACACGCAGTATTCTATAGAAACTTATAGTATGACACCCGGCTAAAATCAGTTGACAGCGCTCAAAATAGTGTTGAGGAACCAATGAGGTTGGTCTGATTTGAAATCAAGGGCGTGGTTTAACATCCAGGACTAACCTCATTGGCTCCCTCGCATTATTTTCCCACACTGTCAACTGATTTTAGCCATGTGACATGTCCTTCGAAAAACATTGGAGACATTGCTGACAACGAAATGAAACAGTGCATTTATAAGAGACAATGCTGACAACGAAATGAAACAGTGCATTTATTAGAGACAATGCTGACAACGAAATAAAACAGTGCATTTATTAGAGACAATGCTGACAACGAAATGAAACAGTGCATTTATTAGAGACAATGCTGACAACGAAATAAAACAGTGCATTTATTAGAGACAATGCTGACAACGAAAATGAAACACTGCATTATTAGAGACAATGACAACAGGCAAGACAATGCAAGTAAATGAAATAGTGTGTTCATTAAAAACAATGCTGACAACGAAATGAAACAGTGCATTTATTAGAGACAATGCTGACAACGAAATGAAACAGTGCATTTATTAGAGACAATGCTGACAACGAAATAAAACAATTGATGGAGACAATGCTGACAAGTAAACGAAATAGTGCTGACAAGTGAAACAGTATTCATTGAGACAATGCTGAAATCGAAATAAAACAGAGTATTTAATGAAGACAATGCTGACAACATAATAAAACAGTGTATTTATTGGAGACAATGCTAACAAGGAAATGAAACAGTGTATTCATTGAAGACAATGCTGACAACGAAATAAAACAGTGTATTCATTGGAGACAATGCTGACAAGGAAATGAAACAGTGTATTTATTGAAGACAATGCTGACAACATAATAAAACAGTGTATTTATTGGAGACAATGCTAACAAGGAAATGAAACAGTGTATTCATTGAAGACAATGCTGACAACGAAATAAAACAGTGTATTCATTGGAGACAATGCTGACAAGGAAATGAAACAGTGTATTCATTGAAGACAATGCTGACAACGAAATAAAACAGTGTATTTATTGGAGACAATGCTGACAACGAAATAAAACAGTGTATTCATTGGAGACAATGCTGACAACGAAATAAAACAGGTATCATTGAGACAATGCTGACAACGAAATAAAACAGTGCATTCATTAGAGACATGCTGACAAGGAAATGAACAGTGTATTTTTGAAGACAAATGCTGAAACATAATAAAACAGGTATTTATTGGAGACAATGCTAAACAAGGAAATGAAACAGTGTATTCATTGAAGACAATGCTGACAACGAAATAAAACAGTGTATTCATTGGAGACAATGCTGACAAGAAATGAAACAGTGTATCATTATCTGACAACGAAAAAAACAGTGTATTTATTGGAGAAATGCTACAACGAAATAAAACAGTGTATTCATTGGAGACAATGCTGACAAGGAAATGAAAAAGCTACATTGCTGTTGTTTTATGATACTTTTTGTTTTATTATTTGTCGCTACATAGCACTTCGCAGCCAAAAATTACAGGAAGAAATTCCACGTTAAAAATGATATAGTTAGAACTGGCTGGCAATCATTGTTTTTTTACTTAAGAACCTACTGTAGTATTCTGTAGTATTGAAGGAAATGTAATAATGATCAATAAGCCGAAACGTTGACAAATGTAGTAGATTACAACAAAACTCGCTGAGATGTAATCGTTGTACTCGATATTAGCTTAAGTGTTTATTTATTTAACACTCATAATTTCCAACAACATTAAAAGAAACGGAAATCCTTTGATAGCACGTGAGTTTCAGGTACTTGAAGTGTGTTTACATTTTTTCTGAGTCATTACTGGCGGTTAGTGAAGTCAGAAAATAGTTATTTATGCAACAAGGGATGAAAGTAAGTGTTACAGCTCAAGTTAAAGTTTCGTCCTAAGGCAGCGCCGAAGGAGGAAACTTCATAAGCTCACGAGGCCGGTAGGCCGAGGGAGATAAACTAGTTAGCTCCCGAGGCTTGCCGAGGGAATTAACAAACATTTTGGCTCCGAGGCTTGACAAGGGAGATATACAAGAGCTGAAAACTTTCATCCCTTGTTGCATATTAAATTTATCTACGACTAGAGAACTAATACTAACAACTATTAAATATTCTTCAGCTCCTTAATTGTTATTGAATTAGTTTAGTTTATTCTTACCATGTCAATTACTCTGATGAAGAGAAAATAAAGCCACTATCTTCACATTATTTTATTGTAAGCTGTCAATAACATAATGTGTAATACTATATTTGTAATTTAAACATTAGTGTGTGTATATTGTGTATTCTACACTTAGTACCAACATAACACCGGAAAAAATCCTAAAAATTTCTTAAAATTCCTAAAAATTTTACTAAAAAAATTCTGTCAAGTTGGCAACACTTTCACTTTTCCTCCCTAGGGAGTAAAAGTACATTTACGTGTGAGATAACAAGACTGTAAGTAGAACTTACAATACAAGGAGTAGATAATAGGTATTTATATGACAATGGAGAGAAGGAAGTTTTGTGTGTAAGAGGAACTTTATTAGATCTAGAGGCCACTAGGCCGAGGAATGTATAGAAGTTAACTTGGAGCTAAACCTGGACGTATTGACTGAATCCTAACCTTGGAGGGAGTAGTGAGGTCTGGGCAAGGATCTTGAATAAAGGGGATGACGAGTTAAGGAACTGTTCTGACCCCATGGACGTTGCATGAGATGCTTTACAAAACTGATTTCAGTTCAGGTTTAAAGATTATTGTGTTCCTATCCATGATGTCCTACATCCCTGAAGATGCCTCTCACAGTGGAAGCTAAACGTCAGATTCTTCATCTACATTGACGCAGTCACTGTAGTAGAAGCAGTCACTTCTGCTAATGCTATGATTTTTTTTATTGTAGCCCTGACTACAGTCTATCGTTTAGTTAAAACATTTTGACAGGTCAGTTTAGACACCACTGGTTCTTAAGAAAAAAAATCCCTGCAAGAAGGGAGCAGAAAAAACTATGTAATCATATCAGGTTATTTGTTGACCCGTATTTTCTTGACAATGTTTTTTTACATCTCTTTTGTGAAGTTTTATTTTAAAATATCATTTTTAAGATTTATTTGGAAGTAGTTTTCAAAATGATGTAAACAAAAGAAGAATCACAAACAAAGTGAACGATTGCCGGGAAGAAGGTTTTTTCCCTACAGCGGTTATTGTGGTAGGGAGTTTTTTCTCTTTTTAAGTGAGAGGTTGACAGCGGCTTCTCTGGTTAGTCAATCCTAGGGGGGGGGGGGTTAACTTATATGAGGAAAAGTTTGGATTCGATTATCCCAAGGTAATAAAAATTAGCGCTGCGGCGGACTGGTGCGGACAACTCATGAACTGACTCCAATAACTTTCCAAAAATGACCGATTATATTTTTACATTTAAATTTATGAATACCATGGCAAATTTTGGTTATGACAGCTACATTCAGTGGCGTAGCCAGGATTTAATTTCGGGAGGGCTGATGTTAAAAATTGTATATATTATAATATATATTTATATATATTATATATATATATTATATATATATATATAAATATATATATTGTATATTGTCAATGTTTCAAATTATTTTTATATCTTTCAATTTCATTGTATATTTCTTTATATATTATGAAATTTATATTATAAGTTTTCTGTTAAAAAATATATGTTATGTCATTTTAATTTTTATATATTTTTTATAGGTTTTATTTTTTTCACATATTTATTGCGGTTTAGGTTATGTAAAAATTTCGGGGGGGGGGGGGCTGAAGCCCCCTCAGCCCCCCCCCCCTGGCTACGCCACTGGCTACATTTATTATTATTGTAAAATGATAAAACAGTTCGCCGTTGTCATGTTCTATATTACAAAAATTCAGACACTAAAAGTAAAAATAAGTCTTTTTAAAAACTTACACAGAACGCTACTGGAGTCAGGTAAGTGTAAATTTCATTTAATTCATTTATTGAATTAGTATATTTTATCAGGTAATTACATGTGCACAACATCTTGCCGATGTGTATTAATACAGGCTGCATTTAAATGCCAAATCTATCTTCTAGCACGTGTAAACTTCAGCCACTATTCATTATTACCTGATTGAATCAATTAAATTAATAAATTAATTGAATGAAAAGTAATCAGAAGCGTTCTGTATAAGTTTTAAGATGACGAAGACTGTGCGAAGCGGTACAGGTAGTCAGAAGTACAACTATAAAAATATAACAAACTGACTGTGGGCAAAAAGCGGGAAATCAAGACACGCCCACTCAATTGAAAGGTAGGTCCCCTGCCGCGCTAGTGTCGATCGGAATCCAAATTTTCCGACCATTGAGTCGACAGTCTTACTGTTTAAGTATCTATAGTCTCTGGTCAATCCCCAAAATACTTATGGCCTTGGGGATTTAAACTAAACGATAAGACTGTAATAGCAAAATTGGCATATATCACCGATTGGAAAAATCAGCAACAGAGCACAGTCTACTTTCACCTAACTCTAGTAATACGTTTTATTTTCTTAAAAATAATGAGTAATACAAGGAATATAAAGCAACTCAATAAACTACAAGTATGTGCTACGTCAATTCTCCCCCAAACCATTCAACAAAAACTTTAAATAATTGCTGTTTGACAAGACGCAAACAGAAAGGCCTCATCTCAATTTATGCAGTAAGTATTCACCTCTACTTATAATAATAAGTTTAAAGTTAAATCAAATTACCTCGATTAAAATCACCTATTTTAGCTGAGTTAAAAAAAACAACAGGAAACAAAAACAATAACAAACACACGTGACGGTTTCGAACGATTTAAAAACAAATGAAACACATTAGCCAGAATCCGTTATTTCTTAAATAAACTGATGGTTTTTAACATAAATTTAAATTTTAAAAGAGAAAAAAAGCAAGATTGAGATGAAAATATCGAGACACCCGCGATGTAAGTAACTACGCCGTAAACTTACATGAACGAAACTGAAAGTTTTTACTTGGAAAAACGTAAACATTGGAGTTTTTAGTCGAAGATAGATATGTTATTAAAAAAGGTCAATAAACGGATTCATGGAGTTTATATACGGAAAGAAGAATTGTTTCTTTGTAATGGCAACACTGTGTAAAAGCGACGTAGAAATTATCCTACTCCTGTAAATTTGAAGATAGATTATTTGTGCAGTGTATTAGTGTATTACATACATAGAGATATTATTACGTGAGAGGCCCTATTCGCGATTCAAAGAGATAATTGTAAGGTTGGCATTACCAATGGTGGGAAAACGAAAGGGTGATCAAAACTTTTTTTATTTCATAGAATTTGCCAATGGGGAGCGATAGAAAATTCTTCTTTTATTTATTTTTATTGTTTGCTTAAATTGGTAGGATAAATGATGATGAAAAAATTATTCTAGACACGACCATCGGTGCTGAAAGAAAAATTGCAAATCATTTCATAGAATACAAAGTATTTTCGATATTTCCAGGATTTTTTAAACTATGAATCTCAGGTCTTTCGTTCCACTTACAGCCTTGATTCGTCCGACTTTAACCCCAGAAATAGTAAAACCATAAACGGATAATTTAACAAACATTCTTACAAAAGAGCGAATTTATTGAAGTTTTGTATTATTTTAGGTGCAAATCAAAATTGGATTAATAAAAGTTAAAACTCTTAATTAGAGTGAAAAGCGAGCTTTCTTATCAGTTAATTTAAATACTGTAACAACTAATATTAAACAATTCAATGCAATTAAATAGGTAAATTTTGGCGTGTTTGTGTAAACTAAAATTATTTAAAAGTAACATTAATAATTAATAAATTAAAATAAAACACTATTCATTATGAATCTTCATCTTCTTATCACTCAATTTAAAATACTCGTGACAACCCATGAAACGATATTTACAACGCAAATTGTGATTCTACGTGAGTTACATACCGGCCCTAAAATTAGTTAAATTAAAGCACTTTGATTTTAAAATAGAAAATTTAAAGAAATAATTCGTCACAAAATAGAAAACCAGAAAAAACTCGCTTTATTAATAATTTCGTTATCAATTCATCATTCCGACGGTGGCACTGCTACGGACTTTGAATCGGGAATAGGTTGAATTTTGAAAGATCGAAAAAGTAACCTGACCACCTCCCTTATTTAGGAGGCAGCAGCGGTCCCCCCCCCCGCCAGTCAAGGAAGAAAGTAAAAATACCCCGCTTAGTCAGTAAAAAAGTCAAAAATATTATTGTTGAGGGTCTGAAGCGTGAAAACGGCTATAGGTATTTTGTAGACCAAAAATAAATAAAAATCATCCAAATCGGCCAAGCAGAAGTGGAGAAAAAGACGTTTGAAAATAGCATCAGAGACTAATAGCATATTTTACGACTTTTTATTCTTCTTTTTTCCTGCACTTTTTTGTTGACGCACCTACAGCCTAACTACTAAGCGAATTTTGACGTATGAGGACTTTTTGGATTTGTCTTATGCTCGTGTGCATTCCTACCTCATAAAATCTCAAATTCGACATTCCTACGCTGAACGCAGAGCGAAAAACGAAGCTGGCGAACGATAGTTTAATATGTTTACGCACCTACTGCCTCACCTACTAAACGGATTTTGATGTGTGATGACTTTTTAGATTCCTCCAACGCTCGCGTGTATTCCTACCTCATAAAATCTCAAATTCAACATTCCTACCTGAACGCGGTGCGAAAAACTAAGCTAGCGAACGGTAGTTTTATATATTGACGCACCAACTGCCTCAACTACGGGCGACCCTAATCTGCAGAACAAGGTTTTCTGCAAAATATTTTGCAGAAAGAGATCTATTTTGCAGAACAGGTACTTCCAAGGAAGCTAAAGCGTCGAAACTTTGTATGATTGATACAATACGCATAAAAATACATTCCTCCAAATTTCAACTCGTTC